>JAFVLL020002551.1:0-28803 GCA_021397915.2 Tor tambroides | reverse complement strand
GATAAGCTAACGTTTGGATCGAAAGTAAGATGTGTAGCACACTGACAGGATCTGTTCCCTATTTCACTGAAAAAGGCCATAACTGTTATATGATTTCAAGCTGTTTTCATGAACTATGTAGCATTTTTGCCATTGTAGCATTCAGAGTAAGTTCAATGTGAAAAAGCCACTGAATCGTACTGTTTTTATTTTCGTTTGTAACGGGAGTCGTAATGATAACACTGTCTGTATTTGAAAACACAAGCTGTTGCATTTTCATGCCAAGAGTGTCATCGGTTACATTTTTAATGCTTATTTTGTATCATTGGACATTTCTGGATATCATGGTTTGCATCTGCATACATAATTTTTTGGTTCCATGTTTGTAAATGTTTTAGGCATTTGAAATGTAAATATGTGACATAAGGATAAAAAAAAATCAAATTTAATAAACATTTTCTACAATTTAATTGCTGTGATTATATATCTAAATAAGATCTGCATAACTATGTTTGGAGTGGGTTAACCCTCTTTATTGAAGTTCATAGCTTGCACATGTTGAATAAGGCATGCAAAAAGTATGCAATTAATATATTTGAATTTATAACTTTTAAATAATGTAATTTACTTTGTAGTATTGCTCTACTCAAGTGTATCATTTTTATTTTTGCAATAATTTCATGGGTTGAATTTTCATTTAATTGTGACATTTTATATTAAAAAGATAATATTTTACCTTTTAATTTGCACATTTTGAGAAGCAGAGGAATGATGTGCTGATATATTTAAAAACCCTTAGACAATAACTGTAAATGGCCAATAACTACTGAATGTTGAGTGAGAAATATTTCACAAAAAATATTTTATTCAACGGTTTAAAGGAACTTATGCTGTTTAAAATAAAATTAAACACATCAAACAATCAAAAAAGAGTGACCTTCTGTCAAGTGGGTTTGCAAAACATGTCAAAATTGGTTTGAGGGATGTCAAGGAGGTATTAAGTATTTGCACAATTCAGCAATAAATCAAAATTAAACCGAGGCATTATTGTTTTGACAGAAAGATAGCATAATCATTTTTCAAGCAATGCATTTCACAAAAAGTAGTTCATTGGGTTTCAAGTCATAGGACAATATATTATAAGAAGTATTTTGACACTTTGTGGTTATAGTGTGTAAAAGTGCAATATATAAATATAGTCTATAAATGCAGTGTGTTCATGTGTGTCTGAAAACAGAAAAAAAAAAAAAAATTGTGATGGACCTCCTCCAAATCTCCTAGAGCATGCTGGGAGGATTTTAGGTTTCATTCATGAAATGCTCTACTGGCCTGATACATTCATGAAATGTTGTGTCAACGTTGTGATCCATTGATAATAAATTCTGCCAACATTTGAGTCCAACTGGCAGCTCAGTGTGGGAGTCTGGCTGGAGAAAAGTGCTAAAATCACCATTACATAGACACACTCTCCCACTTTCTCAGACTTGCTTCTCTCTGAAACTGTGTTTGTAGCTATAATTATCAAAACACTGAGCTAAAATGCCATGTCAGATTCCATATTTTATAGAAAGTAATGAATTATTCTGAATGAATGAATGAATAAACAATGATTTTGTTTTTCTCAAAAAAGGGAAGGTAGTTTTTACACTTTTTACTGCAGTGAATATTTCTCAGTGTAGGTTTATGATACTACGATGTCCAACATATCTGTATTTATTGGATTTTTCAGGCGAATTTATACAGCAAAACAATTAGATAACACAAAACAATGAATGAAACGTCAAAAATAGAAAAGGTAACATAAAAAAATCGCAAACAATTGTTTTGGCCAAATTAGTTTTGCTGTAATTTATAAAATTACACAATCTAATGCTTGCCTCAGTTAATAACCAACCTCAACATACAGGCCTACATTTGAAAAAGACGTAATTAGAGCCCAAAACTTATACTGAGTACTAGTCCATATGATAAATACTTTAGGCTAGGCGTCTACCAATTGGAATGATGTTCTATCATTGGTTCATATCACCGGAAATCACGAGCTCGTGTTTATCGTCGTTAATGCCACCAAACGCTTTCTGAAGTTAGTTCGGTCCCTCAGTATGAATGAAACAAACAAATAATTCAGAAAAACACGCTATAAAAGTGTCAAGCAGAGCGAACGTCTATTTAAAGGTAAGAATATCTTTCCTCAAGACGCTTACCCATAGCTTTTGTCTCATTATTTGGCACCTGACTGTTAATTTAAAGTTTAGCTATTTGATATCGATGGTATCAAATAATGCTTGAACGCTTCATTATCTTTTAAATGTCATTAAGTTTTTAAATCGATCAGACCGACTTATCGTGATTTATTTATTCATGTACTTGTTTGTTTAATTAGCTTTAAGTATGTTAAATGTGAGAAATGAAGAACGCAGTAGGCTATTTGAGAGGTCTCATTATTTGAGAACTTAAAGCACATACATTTCAGTTGATGATAAAATTGTATATTTGCTTTAGGCTCATTGACGAAATGGTTTGTGGCTCAATTGTGTTTTGGTGAATAGTGTTCTTGAAACACTGTGGCACCTGTGTGTTGTCTAAAAGTTGCATTGACAGTTTTTGGACTTTGGCAAGTGATTCTTTCAGCTATTTAGACTAGAGGATGAATGAATACAGATACGGGTTACCATTATATTTAAAGATGAGGGTGGCCAGTAAATTATATAATGGCACTCAATTTGATAATAGACAAAAGTGTTGAAATTAATTTTTTTTTACAAAAATATTCTAGAAATTGATTATGTGTCGAGGAGACAGTTAAACCATTAGAACAAAAGCCATTTACAGGCTACCATATTACATAAATCGTTCTTATATAAAGATCCTTAAGATTATAGCTTATACACAAATGCTGTTTAAGTATGTGTTGCTGTTTAAATTCAAACAAAGACATCCCTATACTTCTGCTTGTAAATGCCCTTGTTTTATAATCTTTTAAGCTCATTAAGAAAACAGACATATTGCCTGTGGACATATGTGTTTGGCAGCAAATGCATTTGTCTGGTGTGTTCATGCGATCAAATGAGCAGTGCACATGTGTGCTTTGGTGCTAAAGTTAAAGCCCACGAATGAGTGCAGTATGTGGTCTGTCTCAGTGTGTTTATATTAGTCCATAGGGGCAATAATCAGCTTTCCACTGCCTGGACCCATGCTGCATATGTGGACATGGATAAAGCTCATGTGGCCTAACAGTCTGACCCCGTGATTGAAGCTGGCCGTTGACAACTAGATAATTGTCCTAGGTGCTCTTAATAATTTTGGTTTGCAAATCGAATTTTGCCCTTTGTATAAATTAATACCCTATATGCAGGTGTTTTTGTCATGATCGTTTAATCCACAATCGCAAAACCGAGGCTTTTTTTTATAAGGGAAAACTGATTGCACCTTTTACAGTATATTTATTTCTGTATTTTTCTTTACTTAAATCCAGTTTTTTTTCCCCCTCAAGCTATGAGTTAAGTAATTATTATTGCTTTTAAATATTGTCTTAGCATGATTTGTCCAGCAGATGGCAGCCTGTCTTAATGTACAGTGGATTTGGAGGGGAATTGTTCTGTCACATCATATCATTTTGTCCTATGAGCTTATTTCATATGTCTTTCTAGTTATAGTCACTAGTTACCCCATCCATCTCTGTTGCCATGCTCCCTTTAGAGGCTCTGCGTGTGGGTGTATTTCAGTAAAACAACAATTTCACCACAAAATCTGTAGAAAATGAAGGAATTTTAGTATAATTGAGATTACGATATTTCTATAATGTCTATATATTGTAATTATTCATGATTTTTAATTTAAATCATCAGTGTGTGTGAATATTGTGTGGAATATGGTGGAATATGTATGGATAAGGTGTTTAGTTTGGTTACCTGAGCTTGAGAAATGGCTTCATTCGGAGCCTGTTTCTGTTCTTATTGCATATGAAGTTGTGCAATGATAAGGTTCATAAACAGATGCCACACGCACCTTGCTCATTTCCTTTGCCATTTTTGGTGAGAAAACATTCAAGGGTGTTTCATAAAGGTTTGTCAGGAGCCTGAACAGGGTGAGTGTATGAAAATGACACTGCAGCAGTGTGACTATGTGCTGGTCCGAAATCCATATTGCTCATAAAAGTTCAGACTCTGAGTCACGTTCTTCAGCGCTGAGGTTCAGATCACCAAGCGAGGCTCTGTGCCCACCTGCAGTCTGATCTGCTCTGGCAGCGAGTTGACATTCACTGCTACACTCCAGGCCAAAGACACCATGTGAATATAGGTTTATAAGGCTAGATGGTTCCTTGTCCACTTTTTTAGATCGCCAGTTTGATGCAATATGTTTAATACGTAATTTTTTTTTCCTGGGTTTTTTTTTTTTTTGATATTTTTTTTATAATCATATTAGAAATTCGCTCTAATACACTCTAAAAACAAAATGGTGCTATATAGCACTAAAAGTGGTTCTTGGCTCGTAATCATAGAGGAACCACTTTTGGTGCTATATAGCACCAGATCTTTAAAGGTGCTATACAGCACCTTTGTCAAATGGTGCTATGTAGAACCATAAGAGGTGCCATATTGCATTGTATTTCTTCAACAAAAATGGTGCTAAACAGCACCAGCAGTGGTTCTTTGGGTTGTAAAGAACCTTTAAAGGGGCTTAACAGGTTCTTTGTACGGCAGTGGTGCTATATAGCACCTTAATCACCCCAAAGAACCACTGAAGCACCGCTGAAGAACCATACAGGAGCTTAACAGGTTCTGTATATGGTGGCGGTGCTATATAGCCCCTCAGTCATGCCGAAGAACCACTGAAGCACCATGATTTGGTGCTAAACAGCACCAAAAGTGGTTCCCCTATGATTACGAGCCAAAGAACCACTTTTAGTGCTATATAGCACCATTTTTTTTGTGTATGACATCATTTTTAAATTGCAAATTTAGCTTATTTATCAGCACTTTTAAATGTTGCACAATTCCATTTTAATAAAAGTTACTTTTAAAAAGTTTTAAAGTAACTTTTTCAAACTTATGAAGCACATTGATATTAATGTTAAATAATTAATTAAATAGTTTAAGTTATTTAACCAATTTTAATTTAGAATAAGCAAATGTTCCACGATTCCATTTGAATAAATGCTACACTATTTGCCTACCCTTTTAAACTATGATGCACTTTGATTTTAATGGTAATTCCTTGCTAGTTTAAAAAATATTTTAAAATTCAATTTTAATATGCTGCACTAAACTTATGATTCACCTTAATTTTTATGCAAAATTATTAACTATTTTTTAAAAACATCATTTAACCACTTTTCATTGAAGTAGCCTGAACTTAAAGGTGCCATAGAATGCATTGATACAATATTTTAAATTGTTCTCTGATATCTACATAGAAGGTATGTGGCTTAGGTAAGGGCAAAAATTCTCCAGAAACAGTTTTACATGTCCATTTAGAACCCTAGGATTCTCCCCAGAATGAAACGGTCTGTTATTGACTTATGTGGAAGGGTCATGAACATTAATGTTGAGCTCTGCTCTGATTGGCTGTTTCACAGTGCGGCAATGTTGAGCTCTGCTCTGATTGGCTGTTTCACAGTGTGGCTCATTTCAGTAGCTCACAGGAAGGAGAAACAGTGAAAATATATATTTCAATACTTTCTCGCGCTGTTATATTGTTAGGTAATTATACTGTAAAATGCGGGCATCAGGGAGCTGCTATTAATATGCTGGGCATTGAAACTGTTTTCAAATGCACAATCGTATTTTACTTTCGCTTTCGAGATTCGCGATCGCACAAACTCTGTTTATACTATGGAGCGGCAGTATTTACCACACATTTTACAAGATCAGATGCTTGTCAGCGGTGCTCAGGATCTGTAAATCATTCGCCATCATCCTCAGACATATCTCCTTACTCTGTTTATGTGGTACGTGAAATCTTATGTACTGTAGCAGGCTAACCATGTCCCTTTAGTGGCTCATGTTGTATTTGTAAACAGCGTTATTGCTTTCATTGCCACACAGCTTGGTTTACTGTGTCAACCCATCCCTGCACTTCACATCCCCTGCACAGCCTGGATCATAACATTTATTCCCATGATCTGCCATTTTCGCTGTTGTCCTCGCTTGTTTCTCCACGGCTGGTGGCTGCCCTAGAACATGGGCGGGTATATGCAAATGTTGGGGGCGTAGCTATTAGTGATCCGACTGTTTCGTAACAGTCGGTGTTATGTTCTGATTCGCCTATTTTTCAGTGGTCTTTTTTTATTCACGAGATTTACATAAGGAGGAGGAAACAATGGTGTTTGAGGCTCACGGTACGTCATTTCCATGTACAGAACTCTTATTATTCAACTATGCCAAGGTAAAAACAGTTTTCCATTCTATGGCACCTTTAAAACTAAAGCAAAACTCTTATTTTAGTGAATGTTTGCTCTTTGAAATATATGATGCACATTGATTTTAATACTAAATTCATTAACTTAAAAAACTAGCTACTTTTAATTTAAATAAACTAAGAATAAATCATGCACAGTTATATTTGAATAAATACTTTTTTTAGATGTATGATGCACATTGATAAATGTTAAATAATTCATTGCTTTATTGAAAAGCTTTCAAGAAATGTTGAAAAATGTTCCATTAATACACTGCACTGTTTGCTCTTTGTAACTGATGATGCAAATTGATTATAGTGCTAAATACAATAACTAGTTAAAAAAGCAACTAGGATCTACGTTTTATGGGATACAATATCAGTATCAGAAGAACTGATATTTCAAGTTCGATCCATCCATGTATGTTTCCTCTGATCCATGTGTGCGTCTATCTCTCTGGTGAGGTTGTTGATCTAACAGCTGATTCAATCCCTGGGTCTCTCAACCCCCCCACAGTCTATTTATGGCAGACTCCCCTGCAGGACTCAGTTCTCAGGCCATACATGGAGTCCACTGGGTGAGTTTACCTCTGCTCGTGTGTGTGAGCATGTGCACTAGCATGACTCTCAGTAGTCTGTCACTGTGGAGTTGTTAGCTTAACAGGAAATTCAGAAAATTGCCACCTGTGGATTTTCAGTGACCGGCAGAAGTTCTTCATAGAGATTCCTTGGAATATTTATTTATTTTTTAATTTGAACGCTATTGGAATTGTCAGATTTCTTCACGAACATCGTATTGTATTTTTTTTTTTTTTTTTTTTAAATTGTCTGCCGTATCCAATTTTTCCCCTCTCTTTCCTCCCTTCCAAATACCCTTCCCCTCCTCTCCCTCTCTTTTCCCCTTTCCCTCCCCCTTTTTCCTTCTTCCTGTCTATCAACACCACTGTTATTCCTTTACATTCTTCATTCATATGGATCAGCATCCTTTGGTTGAGTATGATGGACATCTGCTATTTCTTAACCTCTCATCATTCACAAACTGACCCGCATTTATTACAAATCACTCTTTAGAAACCATTGCATTTGGAATAGGTGCCTTTGGGCTCTACCAGTGAACTTGGGAAGCTTTTCTGGGCACTAACCAGTAAGTACCATTTCTATCTTCCTCCTTTTTGTTTCTCCATGTACGTCTGTGTGTGGCGGCAGCTGTAAGCCCTCGGGCTGAGCCGGCTTTATTAAACCCCATGATAGCATAATCCCCCTGTGACTCCAACCCACCCTGATCCACTCGCGCTGGACAATGGACAGGTTGGGAAGCATGTGTCAGTGTTTGTGTCGTCTGTGTCCTCTTACAGCTCAACAGGTATACTTTGACAATCTTCTATGACTGTTTAATGTTCTGCAGATGCTGTTGTAACTTCCTGCTTTTGGTGTTTGTTGTGAGAACTAATGTGGTCTCAGTTTGCATTGGAGTTGTTGACAGTAGAACTGGGATTTTTACTGAAGCATCCAAGACCATAATGGCTGTTCAAAACCAGAGTTTACAGAGGTAGAGATGCATCATGGCACATCTTGTCACGTAAGATGCCTTCATCTGGTTGGATTTGGAAGATGGCATAGATGTATGAGTATATGCTTCAGTAGTATAAAAAGGGTGTCTGGTGGAGCAGTTGAAATGAATAAATCAGAAATGTTTATTTATGTGTGTGTATGTGTGTGTATATATATATATATATATATATATATATATATATATATATATATATATATATATATATATATATATATATATATATATATATATATATGTGTGTTTATGTATGTGTGTGTGTGTATTATTATTATTATTATTATTATTATTATTATTATTATTATTATTATTATTAATTATTTATTTTTGTTATTTTGGTTTTTCGCAATTTCTACCAAGAATGAGTCATTAAACACATTTGGTTAACTTTGCTTTGATATGTTTGTGAAATTTATTCTAGATCTCTCAATATGGCATTTTTCATGTTTGTAAAGCAGTAAGTGGTAGCTATTTTTGAAGCCATATCTAGAGACTTGGAAGTGGTATTTTAGTAAGAACCCACCTAACAACCACTCATATTCTAGCAACTGCATACAACACAAGTTTTTAATAGACATGAAACATTTAGATTTTCTTCAGAATTTGTAAAAGTCTAAACAGTTTTGCTATTTGATTTGGATTGACATTCATTAGTGAAACCAAATGGTTGTGAAGTTGAATAGATCTTTTACTTGACACTGACATTTTGTCATGATGCTGTACATTGAGATCCTTGCCCTGTTGTGTTACTCATAAACATGAAGGTTAGGACTCACTGTGCCTTCAAGTGGTCTGAAGCTCATCTAGAATCAGCTGCTAACAGCAGGGTTGTAACCGGAGTATGTCTGAGGTCCGTGCCAACATATGCCGCTATGTCTAAGCCTGGCATCCCATGTGTGTTTATGTTTGCGATGTCCGGAGAAGCATGCAACCGCATTGAGAAAATCACCTGCTTCTGTGGTTGCTCAGATTAACACTAACAAGCAGTAGTTGCTTTTTTCAAGTATTTTCTTTATATTGTCATTGAGGTGAGATATTAAGTACTGATTATTTTTGCTCTTGCTGTGAGGCAGTGCACAGATTGCCTTTCTCAAATTTTTTTAGGTTCTGCAATATTTTGGGCTCAGATACATGCATCATGATCTGTGATACAGATGACATGCTAATATCCCAGAAGAATGAAGATTGGTCCAGGACACCCTAAATATGAGACCGGCTAGATCTCCATAACCTCAGTGACTGAAACTGTACCCTGTCCTGAAGATGACCTCCTGCCTGCATGCACAGGTCTAGAGCCAGTGTTGGGAAATGTGCCTGAATGAAATGTCCAAAAAAAAACAAAAAAAACCCCAGTGTATATATAGTAACGTTAAAAAGTTAGTGGTCGGTAAGATTTCTCTTATACTTACCAAGGTTGCATTTATTTGATCAAAAATACAGTAATGTTGTGAAAAATATTTTTACAAATTAAAAAACCTGTTCTATTTGAATATATTTTAAAATGTAATTTATTTCTGTGATGCAAAGCTGAATATTCAGCATCATTACTCCATTCTTCAGAAATCATTCTAATATGCTGATTTGCTTCTTAAGAAACATTATTAATATTACTGTCAATGTTGTGAGCAATTCAACTGCTTAATGTTTTTGTGGAAACTGTTTTTTTTCAGGATTCTTTGATGAATAGAAAGTTGAAAAGAGCAGCTTTTATTTGAAATAGAAATAGGATTGCAACATTTACAAAGGCTGTTACTTTTGATAAATTTAATGCATCCTTACTGAATAAAACTGAGTGAAAGCTGAAAAAAGTGACAAGTGTGGTAAAACTCCCTTAATAAAAATCTACGAAATTTTTGTCCCATGTTTTTTTGCATTACAAGGTCAATTTTCTGTAACTTTTAGTGATCGTTTCATTTAGGCCTAATTCACAGATGTGAGAGTTTATTTAGTGACATAAGGATCAACAGGCTTCAGTCATGAGCAGAGCACATTTCTGTGTAAATTTTGTAAAACCATTCTTTTTTTAATACTTATTTTTTATTGTTTAAAAATAACACTTTACATAACAAAAACATGGAAAATTAAATAATTCAACAAATAATAAAATAAAGTTGCCAAACATTACATATAAACTTACAGAAATAACAAAAGATTGTCATATGTTACAAATAACCCTTTAGTCATTTCACCAATGTTCCTTATTATTTTTATGATTATACATTATATCAGTAAACAATTATATATATTTACAAATGCAAACATCTAGACCACCAAGGAGCTTAACCATTTTCTCCATTTGTTCTCAAAGATTTGTGTTTGCAGCTGAAGTTTATATGTGAGTCTTTCCATTTCTTTAGCCTCTGTTACTATTTGAAACCAATCTTCTCTCATCGGTGGGTCTTCCTTGTACCATTTGCGGGTTATCGCCTTTCTACTTGTTGCCAGTAAAATTTTAAATAAATATTTATCATCTTGTAAAACCATTCTTATGTGCATTACACTTACATTTATTCATTTAGATGCTTTTATCCAAAATGACTAAAACCGGCAATTTATGTAATGCAATTTATGTGTGGTTTTATATATGATTTGCACACATTTGTTCCGCTCATGCTTTGTCAAGGGGAGCCATTATTGGTCAAGCTGTTTCTGAATATGGTTTGCAATTCTGGGAACGTAGCAAACTAGTTGAGCTCTAAAGTGCATGTGTGTTGATGAACAGACTAAATGTGGACCTGCTGGATAATTGTATGCAATCGGCGGTCTGCACAGTCACTGTGGTTATGAGGCTGGAAAGGGCACTGAGGAGCCCACATACAGTACATGGCTCCATTTGTATTGTGTGTGTGTGTGTGTGTGGCCTGGAGCCAGACTGTGATATTGCAGCTGTTGAATTAGCCGCACCTGCCCTCTCTGTCAAAATAAACAGTCAGATATTCTTTCAACACTTAACCCCTCTATTTTCATTTTGTATTTCGTTATATTGCAATAAATGTTTCAGGGTACTTGTTACTGCTGTTTTTAAAGAAGGGATAACCCTGATTTTTTTTTTGTTATATATTTGAGGATGGATGGAAGTTGTTTACATTATAGGTTACAGACAGGATTACTTTTAACCACTAGATTCATTCTTTAACTATATAATGTACAGGAAGATCTGCAGAAAATCTGATTCCATCTTGATTGTGTTTATGGGGTGCAGTCTAACGTGTTAATGCTTCGTTTTTAAAAAAACGCATTATTTTTCACATAATTTACTTTTATTCCACACCGCTCTGTCCCTTCTCCTATAAACGCGCTGATCATTTTCTGCTTCTGTGCAGCCCCTCCCTCAGAAATGCACAGTGGGCTCAGATTGGTTAGCTGGCTCAGTGTGTTGTGATTGGCTAAACCGCCTCTAGTGCGCATCTAAACGTCCTGCCCCTCAGCTCAGTGGCATGTGCTCCGGTTGTATTGTAAAAAATGGCGTCGTCAATATTGCTTATCAATTTGAGCCCAATTGAGACCCAGAGAATATTAGTGAAGAGGATCGCACAGAACCTGTGCAAGCACGGCTCTTAATGGTATGTTTTTTGTTTGTTGTTGTCTCATACTTTTAGATGCGCTGTTGTTTGCAAATGCTACTGCTTCTGTTAGCTTTTAATATACGGTTTTATCCTGATTAAAGCTTTAATACAGTATGGCAACCGCACGCGCGTCTATGTGTAACACTTCTCATAGCTATGTGAAAATAAGTGTATAAGTGGAACAGTTCATTGTTGGAGCCAAGCTGATGATCTGAATGAGAGCGAGTGAGAGATGCAGGGCGTGTGCAGAGCAGGGGACACAAGGAACAGGATTGAGAACCGCTGCTTTAGAACACTGATTTTGAAACTTGTGAATCCATTAGAATTGTTAGAAGACAGAATCGCGATTCATATATGAATAGATTTTTACATGCACCCCTAGTTTTCTCTTCCTCTTCTCTAAAGCAGCACAACATGGCCTCGCCCCCTTCGTTGCATGGTCCTGGGGGCGGAGTTTATCTGGGTTCATTACGTCACGAACCCGGGAAGTAACCCGTTGTAGTCCCTACGAGCCATTTTTGTAGGCATTAAACTGCCATAATTTTAAAAGACGATATCTCCGTTTGCATTGAACTTTCAGTGTCGTAACTTTGCAGATATTGTTTATGCTCAAACAGCAACATTACACACTAACTAACGTTAAAAAAGTTAAATCGCAATCAACCACCCCTTTATCTGATGGACTGGAGTCGTATTGTTTTACTTGTGGATTTTTTGTTTTTATCAGCTGTTTGGACTGTCTTTATGATGGCACCCATTCAATGCAAAACAGCGCAAACTATGAAACAGCTATGAAAGCATATCCAATGTTATGTGGTGATAAAGATTCTATTTTAGATCCTGTTCTGCACTTTGTAACTATTTGTTTTGATTTGCCTAAAAGCCATGCCTTGCTCCTATGTATGTGTGTGCATGTGCATTTCTTATCATATTAGCTCTGCAATGTGTCACCATTTGATTTAACTGTCTGAATATAATTCATCCATAAATCTCCCACTGGTATTGTCTGCAGCTCACAGCAGTCTATCTTTGTCCTTTGAGGTTTTTTCTCTGCTACGGTTTATGAGAAACTGACATCTCTCTGAATAGAAGTTGAATTTGTGTAGTGGATGGAGTTAGAGATGTTGTAGGGCTGTAGGGTAGTAAAGCTCTGTTGGCAAATAGCAGAATTAAACACCCATTCATCGACGGCAGTCAGTGGAGAAAGATGCTTTCTGTGTGCAGATGATGTAGTTATGGCATCTGCCAGCGGGGGCAAACTGGCCCATACAAATCAGCCAAAATTTGTCCCCTTGCTAGTGGCCAACTTCATTACAGACTTCATTGCAGACTTCCTGTTATACTTAAGCTGTGTTTGATAAATGTATGTCAGTGCGTGTCTGTAGTGAGTTTTGGATGATGAGAGATTCAAGAATGTGTAAGGCAGAAGAGGAGTGAAGAGCACAGGTTTTATGTATAACAGCTCAAATGAATTGATGTTCAGAATTAATGCCTTGTGTGGATTTTTATCATTATTTCCTGTTTAGAGCATGTGTTGACGTAAGGTAAGCTATTTCCCATTACTGATCCAAGAAAAACTCCTTAATAAATTTCTTAGAGACATGAGGCCTGTGACTGATTCAGATTCTTCACAGCCTTATAAGAGCAGAGAATGTGAGTCCTCACCGTTTGTAGACCTCAGAGAGCATGATGTGTTTGGATCGGAATACTAGTGTTCTGCATACTGCACAGGATCCACTTATACTGCTTAGTCTAGTGTTTTTTTCCCCCTTAATAGTTATACATACATGCACGTAATCTTTTACACACAATCTATTTTTTTTTTTACATTCATTTGATATATATCTTTGATATTTTTTTTATTCTGAGATTGATTGATTTATTACTCCTTTATACAGTATACAGTTATGATTAATTCATTAGAATGTCATCTAGCTATAATGTTATATTAGATTATTTTTGCATTTGTTTTTAATTTGAGATTAATGTTTGATTTTGTATTTGATTTTATTTCTTATCTTTTCCTACATTTAATGTATTTTAGAATTATTGCAGTGAATGGTGTTATTTGTTTAAATAAAGACTATTTGTTTTTGCATTTGTTTTGAGATTAATATTGGATATATATATATATATATATCTTACCCTTTACTACAATTAGATACTGTGTGATTAATTCAATTATAGTCAATTATATTTTCAATTATATTTTTTTAAAAATTTGAGATTAATATTTGATTTAATTTATTTGTATTGCCCAATAATACAATTAATTATTTAGCATTTTCTTTTAATTTTAGATTTATATTTTACTGTATTACTCTGTAAAAGTTAATATATTGTATGGTTATCATTAATTCAGTGAATGGCATCCAGTTATCATCTTTTAAATAAAATGGGGGAGGGGGGATGCATTTCTTATCCTTTACTACAGTTAATGCATTGTATGATTAGTTCAGTAAATGGCATCCAGTTATGATCTTTTTAAAACTATTTTTTTTTTTAAATTGGAGATTAATAAGAGTTTTTTTTGCATTTAATGTATCGTGTAATTAATTCAGTGAAGGGGTTCCATTTGGCTTGTTTTAATCTAGTTTATTGTATAAAAAAAAAAAAAAAAAATTGGCACTCCAGTAAAAATAAGGCAAGATGATGTCACTGCTAATTAATTTGCTATAAAGTTTGAATCAAGCACGGTGGGATAATGTATTGCATCATGCATTGTTGACTGATTATATTTCACATTTTCCTAGTGCTAGTAGGCTCTCCAGATATCCTGTGCATACATGTTGTGTACATTATACATACTGCAAAAACAGTACAAAGGGTCTTATTTTCAACATACACCACAGGGATCAGAAAAGTGCAGACCGTTGGGAAGAGGAGGATGAGAACAGAGAATAAATGAAGGGTATAGGAAAAGACAAGTGCTTTTTAAGGAGAGAGATGTTTGAATGGAAGACAGAATGACGAGACATATTGAGACTGTCCCAGCAGAGAATCATTTTCAGTCCAGGACTGTATGTCTGTCTGGGACCTCAGCTTGTAGGGTTTGAGACGGTTTGAGATCCACACCTGACTCCTGTCTGTAAGGTATGTTCGACTGCTTGTTCTCACAGCGCAGTCTGTAGTTCAGCAGTAATTTAAACAAACCTCATACTGCCAGTGAGCTCTCCGTGTCCTAATAAAGGCAGAAGATGAAGACCAGAACAACTAGAGAATGTAGTCTGAATGAACTCCTCCTCCAGGCTCTGCTGCGACTGCAGCTTAAATGTACGAAAGGGAGTTTTTATAAGATTGCCAGAGTGATTAGACCATTTTTTCTACTATCACTGAAATCTCATATTTATATTATCTCATATAAGGAATACTTTTTATTGCTTTTGATAACATAAGTCTGCATTGGTGACTGTTGGACTCAAAAAAGAAATCTGCTAAAGAAATCAAACCTAAATTTTAACTGATAAAGCAAATGTATATATGTATATTTTATATAATGTAACTATATTATCACTCAGCTTTTTAGATGAAGTTGAATTGAATTAAACATGACATTTGGAAGTAGAAAGACTGAAATACAACCCGAATTCTGGAAATGTTGGGACGTTTTTAAATTTGAATAAAATGAAAACTAAAAGACTTTCAAATCACCTGAGCCAATATTTTATTCACAATAGAACATAAATAACACAACAAATGTGTAAACAGAGAAATTTTACAATTTTATTCACAAAATGAGCTCATTTTAAATTTGATGCCTGCTACAGGTTTCAAATTAGTTGGGACGGGGGCATGTTTACCATGGTGTAGCATCACTACTTCTTTTCAAAACAGTTTGAAGACGTCTGGGCATCGAGGTTATGAGTTTCTGGAGTTTTGGTGTTGGAATTTGGTCCCATTCTTGCCTGATATAGGTTTCCAGCTGCTGAAGAGTTTGTGGTCGTCTTTGAAGTATTTTTAGTTTAATGATGCGCCAAATGTTCTCTATAGGTGAAAGATCTGGACTGCAGGCAGGCCAATTCAGCACCCGGACTCTTCTACTACGAAGCCATGCTGTTGTAATAGCTGCAGTATGTGGTTTTGCATTGTCCTGCTGAAATACACGTCATCTGGAGGGGAGCATATGTTGCTCTAAAACCTTTATATACCTTTCAGCATTCATAGTGCCTTCCAAAACATGCAAGCTGCCCATACCGTATGCACTTATGCACCCCCATACCATCAGAGATGCTGGCTTTTGAACTGAATGCTGATGACATGCAGGAAGGTCTCCCTCCTCTTTAGCCCGGAGGACATGGCGTTCGTGATTTCCAACAAGAATGTCAAATTTGAACTCGTCTGACCATAGAACACATTTCCACTTTGAAACAGTCCATTTTAAATGTGTCTGTAAATTTGTATATGCTATGTTGTTGCTGCTTTCTTGGCCAGGCCACTCTTGCAAAAGAGATTTTAATCTCAATGAGTTTTTCCCCTTTTTAAAGAAATGAAATGAGCCTTGGCCCACAGGACACGGCAGCACTTCTGGACCATGTTCACGTATGGCTTCCTTTTTGCATGATAGAGCATTAGTTGGCATCTGCAGATGGCACGGTGGATTATGTTTACCAACAGTGGTTTCTGGAAGTATTCCTGGGCCCATTTAGTAATGTCAATGACAGAATCATGCCGATGAGTGATGCAGTGTCGTCTGAGGGCGCAAAGACCACGGGCATCCAACAAAGCTCTTCAGCCTTGTCCCTTACGCACAGTTTCTCTGAAACTTTTGATGATGTTATGCACTGTAGATGATGAGATTTGCAAAGCCTTTGCAATCAGACATTGAGGAACATTGTTTTTAAAGTATTCCACATCTTTTTATGCACTCTTTCACAGATTGGAGAGCCTCTACCCATCTTTACTTCTGAGAGACTCTCTAAGACATCCCTTTTATGTTAAGCCGGGCTCACACTGTGCGATCTTTTAAAAGTCCTTTAGGATTGTACTTGTCAGACTGTACGAACATGATGATCATGTCACACTATGGGATCTCAGTTGTCATTAATGTCAGACTGTACGACAGTCAAGACGAGTTAAAAACGGGTGCGCGCAAGAAAACTTGTCCGGAGTTTTACATTATCAACCCATACACGTCCAGTGACTGCAAACTGCATTGCACGCAGGACCGAAATGTTGGCTATCATGAAAAGTATATGAACGGCGGCAATACCGGCGTATTTAAGAAGAATAGTGTATGCAGCTCTACACACCCACATGAAAACAGCAGCGCAACCAGTGTTTATATAGAAAAGGCAACATATCAGATGAATTCCGTGAGCGGAGGACGGGAGCGCCGGAGTTTATGGCTGATAGAATAATTCTCTAGCATTAATTCTGCTCATAGCTTGTCTTGAAAAACAGAGACAGTTTGATTGTAGGGGTAGTCACACTGCAGGACTTTGCGCCAAATCTTCTGACACTGCCAGAATTTCGTCGGAGGTGAAATTTGATCGCAACAGCCATTAATCTGCTGTCGGTGAACATGTGAAACTAACGATCAAAGACTACAGATTTTAGCCTAGGATTATAGGAATCTTTTAGGATTTTCAAAATTTGTCTCAGACGACCAAATCGTGGCCAAAATCGCACAGTGTGAGCCGGGCTTTACAGACCTGATGTCAATTAACTTAATTAGTTGCTAGATGTTCTCCCAGCTGAATCCGGAATTCGGGTTGTAGTATTTTCTTGTAAAATGTACCCCAGCACTCTTTTTTTGGTTTATTTACAACTTCGAGAAGTATCTGCATGCATACAGTATACTTGTGTATGGGGATATATTCTATATAGCAAATCTCAACTGCTTGATTGCTTGTATCGCCACATAACATGAACTATATTGTCACTCAGTTTTAATCTGCTAAATATTATAAGCATGAATATCATGATTTTCTGTAAAGCCACTTTGAAATGTGTAATTTGGAAAGTGCTATACAAATAAATTTGAATTTTGTTAATATGACCAGTTCTTTAAAAATAAAATGTCCTTCTGTTTTTCTGTTTCTCTTTTCTGTAGCTTAGGAGATATCTTTAACCTAAGTTATTTCTCGTAAAATTCTATCAGATAAATAACAGTAGACAAAATTGAGATGACAGTTGACATATAGATAGACCAGAGAGCTAAAGAGGATAAGATTGTGCATATAATTTGGTTTTGAATTACATCCTTTGACTAATAATACCAGGCTTTGACAGACCTGAGAACAGTTTGAGAAACTGCGATCTTTTCTGAAACATCAGGGAGACAGTTGTGAGATTATGGAGTCTTTTTCTTAACAAAATTGTGACATTGTTTCTCCATTTAGTCTCATTGGTGTTAATTGATATGTTAAAGATATGTTGTTTGAGGTGTTTGCAGAGTTTCCCCCCCCCCCATTTTCAAATGGTTTGTGTTTGTTTGTTCAAAAGTAATGATTATGTCCCAAAAATTGGGAAGATATATGGGCACATATTATAATAACATATTGCTCTGAAACAAGCGGAAACTTTGTATTGCGTGTGCAAAATGGTATTTTAAGGTATTACTTTTAGGACTGTATTTAAGCAGCAGTGCCTGTCATGCACTCTGCGACATTGTTGGTGTCTTTATACATCAATTCACACTTGTTTCTCTTGCATACCTCCACAGCGCAGAGCTTTACAGTGATCTGAAGGGCTCATGCTGATAAATGTCAGGGTAACAGCAGTGTGCGTCTGTGTTTGAGCGTGGAGTGTTTAGTCATCTCTAGCTTAGGTCAGTGCATTTGGACTGAACTCTGTTGTTTTTGTGTGATGCCTATTCTAATGGGGAACTTCCCACAATGCTTTTATGTGGTTCACCGTTCAACTTTGTCTCATGTAAACAAGATTGTTGCTTGGCAATGGCCCTAGGAGTTCCTTGAGTGATGAATGTATGAAATCAATCACAGATTTGAATGTGCCTTCATTGTGATGTCGTAGACTACAGTGTTTCAGCTGTCTTTTAGTTTTCCTCCTAATTTTTGCTATTTACATTTCACGTCAGTGAAGAAGTATATAAAAATTACAAGCATTGTAAATGACAATCATGTTTAAAATGACAGTTCAATATAAACCTTTATGGTTACTGATTGCAGTATTTAAATATTGAGGAAAAACGGTAGTATTGTGATTTTATTTAGTTTATAATTCAAAATAAGTCTTTTCTGTTTTAATATATTTAAATTATAATTATATCTTGCGATTTTAAAGCTGAATTTTCAGCATCACTTCGGTCAGTGTCACATGATCCTTCATCAACAATTGTGCTGGTTTGTGGTTTTCTTTGAATAGAAAATTCAGAAGAACACTTTATTTGAAATCTTTTGTAACATTGTCTTTACTGTCACTTTTAATCAATTTAATGTGCTGAATAAATGTATTAATTTTTGTCTTTCTGACCTCATACTTTTAAATGGTAGTTGTATACAAATATGTAAGTATTTGAGTGTATGTAGACATTATTGTTAAAAATCAGTTTATTTATGCTAAAAATAAGACTTATACTATTGTGCTCTATACAGTAACACCATCAGATAAGCATACATTATTATTACTTTCTTGTTTCATCACCTCACATTATAAGTTACTGTATGTCTAGTTTATATGTTTTTGACCATTTGTACCGCATTGCCCTCCTGTTATTTTATATTGTCTTTAAAATCTCGGTTAAACAGGGTAATTTTGTGTTGGTTTTTGTGAGCTAACACACACAGCCCTGTGTAACCAGCTTCTAACCTCTAAATTACCAGAATAGACTAGGGTCATAACTCCTTGGCTTACTGGAAGCATCGAGTCTAGTTATTTGTGCTTGTGTTTTTACGTCTCAAATGCACTCTCTAATTCTGCAGTCAGGGCAGGTAAATAATAGATATCTCCTTCATAACATCACCTGCTTCATCATAACTACTTCAAAATCTTGTTTGCATTGTGTTTATCATACAGTTTGTATACAAGAATAAGCTAAGGGAGAAGAAAAACTAGAGGTATGATTTCCAGGAGTGAAAGGAATATGATAGATGAGTGAGGGAGTGTGGTAAAGCGGAGAGCACATGCACAGCAGAGCTGGATAAACATAAGTTAACCACACCCCCTTGAGGCCTCTCAGCCAATCACATCACACATTGCCTTATTAAGGGCAGCAGTGCTTGAGTGGTCCAGTAAGACAGAGGACAGAGAGATGGACATGTTTGCAAGTGCATGTGCCGGTATTATAACACTCTGACTAGCATGGCTTGGCTTTTCTTTAAAACAGCAGACTCATTTTTTAGAGCTATTTGAGACTTTGCTTAATTTAGATTAATCATGAAACTGCCTTTTGATTTATTTGTATTAAGCTATACCTTTTCAATACAAACAAGATGACAAATGTATCATTTAAAGCAGGTCTGTTGTTATATAGCTAGCTATAAACATGTTAACAGTTGCTATGCCCTGTCTGAGTTTTCCATATTGTTTAGTGAACCCCACAGGACCTTTGGCTCTCAGTGCGCCCTCTAGTGCACACTGTGACACTGTCAACTTGTTACAGTTCTTTCACACCTAGTTGTAGTGTTTTACTATGTTTGATTGGCATATGCCTGTGTGTTTCAATAAATGGGCTTGTTGCATTCTGTGTGCTTGGTCTTTCATTTTCTCTGACCGAGGGGATGTTCATGCTAACAGTGATTTGCCTCAACATTGATTGATAGAGACCCTTTAAAAGCTAGCATGAGAGTGCTGAAAAAGTTTTTCACATGATCCAGATGTTTATATACTATTATCATTTTTATTAAGTTTAAATTGGCTTTTATTTTTATATATATTTATATACGTTTTCTTTTTAATTTAAGTAATTTTTTTTTAGTAATTGATTTGTTTTTGTTTTTAGTTTTTTAGTTTTCTTTTTTTTTTTTTCCCCCTGAATATTTCTGTGTATTTATTTTTTTTATTTTTTTTTTATGACAATTTTTTTTTTTGTTTAGTTTTAGTAAACAATAACAGCACTGGCAGAAATGCTAGCAAACAACAGTCTAGCGACTTGAAAACTAGGCTACAATTTAAAAAAAATATTTCAAAATAATATCATGTTAATACCACAAAAAGCAAGTATTGTATTACATGTAAAATGCCACATGTAGTTACAGCATACCAGCATGGGGAACTGTTCAATGCTAACCAGCTAAATCTTAACCTCTCTGGCAACGCAGCAGAAGTGGACCCAGAACCCTGTGCTCATAGGCCTAGCGGTTAGCATAAAAACTCAAAATTACATGGAAGAAAGCTTTTGTTGTTTAGCAGTCCTTTAGTGTGCATTATAAGAATACACCATTTTCTTAATAACAGCTTTAACAAAGATTCACATTTATTTGGCTTTTTAAAAGTAAAAGATGTTTAAGGCAGGTCAGACCTGATTAAAGACTTTCATCTTTGCATCACTGACTATTTGTGACTCCAGGATTGCTGACGCATGTGTGTGAGTTTGTGTAAATGTAGGAGCGCTCGTGTCATAAGTCCAGGAATCCACCGTGCTCCCACAATCCACTTTTATCATCCAGGCTAATTTCTGCCTGTAATCAGATTACTGCCTGTGAGCTGCCTTAGCACCTCTCTCTCTCTCTCTCTCTCTCTCTCTCTCTCTCTCTCTCTCTCTCTCTCTCTCTCTCTACCACCCTCCCATGTGTTTGCTTTAGCCCTCCAGTTTTGCCTCTGTGCATTTCCATCACGTTGAGTCCGTCCGTGGCGATCCCTCTCTCTCTCTTGCTCTTTCTTCGTCTGTCTGAGCCTGTGATTAGGTCTGTCTGTCCTTTTCCTCTCTTTCCTCTGTTTTCTACTTTCCTTTTCATTCCAACATGTTCCATAACCCGTGGATTACTAATTATCTCAACCACGTCACTCAATGTAGTCAAGGTAAGTCTTGAACTCTCTGTGCCTGGTTACTGTTACCAGACATTGAGGTTGATTTTATGGGGATTTGAGTAAAAATTGTTACCGGGTCATTGATTGAATAGTTATTGTAACATAAATGAACATGAAGTTGTTTAAATCAGTTTAATATTGTGTGAAAAAATATTTTTAAATAGTTGTACAAACCAGAAGTATCCTGCTCTTGTTCTGTTGAGCATGAAGATTGATTAATTGACCAGAAGAAGTCTGAATTCCTCTGGTGTTCTAAAGGTTGCTGTGAACTTAAGAAGTGAGTCGTGCCAGACTGATTTGACCATTTTGAGATTGTCTGTATCAGCTGGTACTGTTGCCAAATTAATCGAAGTGGTGATTCTGCTTGGAGTCAGTTCAGAAAATCTACAGACAATGTCAATGTCTCCTTGTAAAATGAGATTTGTGGATACAATTTTTTTTTTTTTTTTTTTTTTTGAAAACTGAGGAAATAATGTGTAAAGTAAATGTTGTTTAGTTAAATTCAGAAACTTGTAATATTTATATGATATCATTATTTTGTTTACAAATATATAGTTGTACTGGCTGTCAGCCACCCTGTTATCGCAAAATGGTATTGACATCAAGCATTGAGGAAAAAATGTTTTATTAATTCCTTTTTTCAAATCAGCATTTAACATGCATTTATGTTGACTTTTTAATGATTGTTCATAAAAAGGTAAATAGTGGACAAGCAGAGAATATAAATGATTACACATAATTGCATACATATTCATATGCAAGCAGGGTTGCATTAATGCATTCTGTTGAAAATAAATGCTGTTCTTTTGCTCTTTCTATTCCATCATTGATTCCTGCACAAAATATCACCATTTCCATAAAAACGTTAAGTAGCACAATTGTTTATAACATTGATAATGTGTAAATGTTCCTAATAAATGTTTCTTGAGCAGCAAATTATCATATAATGATTTTCGAAGGATCATGTGACCCTGAAGACTGAAGTAAAGATTCTGAAAATTCAGCTATGCCATCACAGGAATAAATTACACTATAAAACTTGTGAAAACAGAAAAGTCGTTTTAAATTGTAATATTTCACAATATTACTATTTTTACTGTATTTTTTTCAAATAAATGCAGTCTCGTTGAGCATAAGAGCCTTTGACATCTTGCTCATCAGACAGTAGCAGTATCAACAGCAGCCATTGAAAAACTTATCAGTCAGCCACTAAACTTAAATCAGGTCTTATAGAAGTAGAACAGTAATAGACTTTACCATCTCAGTCAGTCTAAGACGTTTTGTGTGTTTAATTTAAGTTGTGACCTCTAGCTTAGCCTTGTCTCTCCATTCCAGCTGCCAAAGTTTCACAGTTGCAACTGATTTGAGGTTGAATCTCTAGTGCCTGCAGCTGTCACACTGATTGTACTATGTTCATCATGAAATGACCCCAGACTCTGTGTGTCAACACTGTGTTAACATGTGCTAATGGCAGGATGTGATAACTGCTGTTTTGCTGTCTACACATCAGATCATAGAATCCTTCACACAAACCTCATGTAAAAGTGGCTTACTGGACCATCTGTCTTTCTGTGCTGTGAACTACATGTGTTTTAAGGAGCGTGGACCTTTGAGCAGGGTCTATTTTTTACCCTGATCTCCCCAAATAGTATTTTTAGACAATGCCGCCGCCACCTTTTCTCCTCGCTGCTAATTTGTGGCTGTTAGCTTCCTGACGTGATTCTCTGGCAACCCTGGGACGGAAACTCGTCCACCAGACTTGATTTAAGTTAATTAGGATGTCTTCACACCCACGTTGACTTTATTCTTCTTAGCTTGTTCTTAAAGTGGTCCCTTCCTAGCCCAGGTGCTCCTTGGACGGGGTAAATTTATCAGGCATCCCACACTGGAGGATGTTAAACACAGTAACTCAAGCTGTTGTCTGTACAATATGATGGGTTTAAATGGCCAAAACATGAAGTCAAGATGGAATGTGTTTAAATATTTTGTCATTGTTGGCAGCAGGTTGCATATTTCTGGAGAAATATTCCATTTCAATTTTTGTCTAAGATAAATTTGTATTTTTCTTGAACTTGGGTTGCTTAACTTCACTGTAAGCAACATTAAATTACTTTTAAGTGCACAGAATTATTCAAGTTGAGCTGCCAAATTCAGTTTGTGCTATTAAGGCCAATTCACACCAAGAACGAAATCAATAATAATGTTATGTTTATTATAAGCACGTGTTACAATTTTATTGTCTGCTGCTTTAAGTGCTCAAGCTCTTTAAATTTGGGTGGATTCTGATTGGGAATGTTTTTTCTTAATGAAAGTGGTTGCAATATTGTTTCATTATAGTGTCGTTATTAGTGTTGTGTGAACTGTCCTTATAATCAACCAATTAGAACGATTATTAAAACTTTATATAGCAAGTATTGTTGTAGTAATAGCCTACTTCTTGTTGTGAACAGGCCTTTATGGTCCATTTTATTTTTTAATTTTTTTGGATAGATTTGATGATTTGTCTTGTGAAAGACACCTAAGATTTTGTCTTGTTTCTTTTCACAGGCTTTGTCGGTGAAGCTTCTGCTAAGCTCTACAGCCCTGCACTACTAAAGAAAAGAGCAGTGAGGTCAGAATCCATTCATCTCTCAATTTTAAAGGATATTTTTTCTTTGTTTTAAAGCTGATCCCATTAGCTGAATTAAATACTGAATTAATCCCTTTATGTTCTTTAATACTTAGCACTAAATGCGGTTGATAAGACGCTATTGAAAATCCTTTTAGAGCTTTTCAGCTGAAATCTATGCTGTTAGAGTCCAGGCCAATGAAAAAGACATTGCTCTAAGAGAAGGGGAGGTGTAGTTGGCTGTTATCATCACAGACCCAGGGTGTGTATGTGTGGGTGTATTTGTGTTATCTTTTGTTGTTTCCATTGGTTAAGCTGTTAAAAGAGAAGAATGTGCTTTTGACATTTAATGTGTCCAAAATAAATCAAAACATCAGTCCTCCTGGTGTCCACAGTACAGAACAAAAACATGTTTTAGTCACGTAAACCCATTCAGCCAGTGTTTAAAAAAAATCTGAAGTCAGAAATCTATCAAAAATATATAAATATTAAATTTTATTTAAAATTAATTAAAGCACTGTCAATTTATTATTCTTATTGCTTGGTACATTACAAGGGTTTTATCGAATGGTTCATGAAGTAGTGTTTGTTGACCACATTACAGTAACACATCCTTTCACCACAAGTGTCCACAACATGGACACATTTAAACTATACATAAGTCATTTAGCAGACGCTTTTATCCAAAGTGACTTACAAATGATGACAATAGAAGCAATAATATGTAAGTGCAAAAGTAAGAAAGTATGTAAGTGAAAAGTCTTGGTTAGTCTAATGCAGTACACGTAGTTTATTTTTTTATAATAAATAAAAAGAAAACAAGTAGACAGAATAGAAAAAGAATAGTGAACACTAGTGTTAGAGGGTCATTTTTATAATAAATAAAAAAGAAAACCAGTAGGTAGAATAGAAAAAGAATAGAGACTAGTTAGCCACTGCTGGTTTCTAACTCAATCAGTGGTGTAATGAAGTATATACTGTGCAATAATTGACCTGGACTCTTTACTATTATTGTAAATTATTAAAAAATTGAAAGCAAAACAAGTATCTAATGGTCATTTAACTGTTGGTGTGCATTAATGTTCAGTAATTCAGTTGTACAGAGTCAATTATTCTTCCTTTCATCATTTCCTTATGGGGCAGGTCTGAAAGGATTCTGTGAATGCAATCTAAACCTGTTTAAGCTCTCATTAGAGTTTTGCTGCCCTTCTTATGAGATTGTTGTGCATAGCAGCATGTGTAGTGAAGGGTGTGCAGTAAACAGGAGTAATTGGAGTGTGCTGTTTGGGCTGGCAGGACTGGTACCATGGTGAAGGGGAACTCTAGATATATAAATAAATACCTTAGCAGCTAATCTATTCCTGTGGTGAGATTCAAGTAAACGTTCAAGATCCTCAATGCTAATTCAGCTTAAAATGTCACACGGGAACATTGGTAAGGTTGCTCTTGACCTGCCAGTGTAGAATTTTGGAGGCACTTGGTGCCAAATCTGATTTTTCTAAAGTGTGCAGAGATTAGGTGTTGGAAAAGTCCAGATAATGAATCATTTTGGAGTTGTGGCCAAGCAGCTAACGCGTATACTCTGATATGCCAAGTAGGACATGTTCCTGGGTCAACATCCTCGTTGATCCTAGAACGACATTGCTATTAATCAATCAGATTTTAGGACTAGGGTTACACTTACTGAAGTTCCAGTCTCCTTTCAGTAAGTGCCAGGAAGACCAAAATGAAATTAAACGTATTATGTCTACTGACATTAACACATTTAATAAATCTCTATTGTTTTGAATCATGAACTCTCTATCTCTTCCTTACAGCTTTGGTGTGGATGACAGGACATCACTGCTTAAGAGTACAACAGAAATTGATGCAAACATCCTTGCTGTACTGCCCAAAGGTGAGAAATGCTAAGATAATATTGTGCTTAAAAAGTTGAAGGACAATGATAATGATTTTTTTTCCTTGAGGTTGGATATTTACCAAAACTTGTCTTTTAGTTTCAGAGCTAAGAAAGCAATTTGAAACCTCTATTAGAAGTGATCCAGAAATGAACAGGTACATTTGGTCTCGCAAAAGTCTTCTGTGCATATTAAAATTAACATGGCATTCCAAAAGCTCAAACAGTTGAACATTGCACTAGCAATGCAAAGGTCATGGGTTAGATTCCCATGGGAATGCATAAAAATGTGTTAAAATGTATACTCTGAATGCATTGTAAAAATGCATTCAAAATGCTTAAAAGTAGATGTAAAATGAGTAATATAGTCAGTGTTGAGAAATGGTACATTTGAAAATGAAGTGCTACATTTATAAGTAACTTATGTTACATCATTACTTTACAAAAAGCACTGTCACGGTTAGGCTCTCTGTCTTCCACAATGTTGAATTACCCCAACACTGCATATAATGGCTTCCTATCATGCAGGAAAGAGAGAATTGCACGAAGGTTGGAGGGGATTGAGGCTGACGTTCCACCTGCTCTTACTACAAGCATGCAACACACAGCCGGCCTGGTGACCAACCGACTACTGGAGGAGGACACACCACGCTATACACGTGCTTCAGATCCCAGCGATCCAGGCATTGTGGGTAGGTCACCACAGTTTATTTCTGTAAGCAGACAATATAGTGTACAGTGCACAGCTAAGGCAAGAGTCACTATTACAACTGCTATTTGTTATACTATTATTTCAACAAATCTCCTTAGTGGTCATGAACTGAGAAATCAAAATTCCCTTGATCTTTTGACATATAAGAGGTCATTGTACTCTAAAAACATCCTGTAAGTTTCAGAACTCAAAACTTTCTTGTTAGTCTATAAACAGCTTATATTGAAGCCAATCTGCCAAAACAACAGATTGTGGAATGTGCCAGTGTTGCTAAACACCGCCTCCGCAGAAGAAAATCAACGCCTGCTTCTACATCACTGCCTGTTTAGCCCCACCCACCCATTTACGCATGTAGTTGGTAAATAACGCAGGTCTGTTCAGAAATTAGAAATGCAGAAATGACTCAAGACACTGTGCAGTGCAGTGCCAAGTTGTGGAAAAACAGTCTTTCCATTGCCTTCCTTCTAGTCCCAACATCAGGAAAGAGTGGATAAACTTTATGAATTTCCAGATCACATCAGTAAGAACTTTGTTCACTTTTTTACCGTGGATTTGTTTACAAACAAGGTCCAATTCGATGCAGGATTTTTAGAAAAACTGAAACTAAAAGATGATGCAATGCCGAATATATTCGACCTGACAGTAATGTCTCACCACACAAGTGTGAGTAACTGTTTTTATTATGTAGTCACTCTTTGTTTGTCTGTTATTACAGATCATTTGTTATGTACTGAAAATTTATGCGTTTTTAACCTAAATCACAGCAGTGTCCATCTATGAGGAATGTGTGCTGTCAAACATACACAAGTGTTAGCCAATCATACCAGTGGGAGTTTACTTCTGAGTCTACAATCCACCACACCTATTCAAACAGAGTGTTCAGATGAGGGGGGTTAAAAACAGGACAGAAAATTGCCTATTACTTCTAAATTATGATGTATTTTGATGTAAAAATCCAGATAACATTATAAGTGGACCTCAGAGAACGGTACAAAATGATAAAAAAAAAGGCAGTTTATAGACCCTTTTATACTTTGGTACATAGGAAAAGAGGTGTGGTATTGCTTTTATTAGTAATCTGACACCTGGTGGACAATAAAACAGCTGGAAAAAATCATGTAGACTTACATTGAACAAGGGGCTCAGGTCATGTCTTGTGTCCACAAAATTTTAGAATTTTGTTGGTCTCCTACTTACTCTCTATTTGTTACGTTACAGTGCGGCGCTACAGCCGTGATGCGATAGAAGCTCCAGAGCGACAATCAAGAGCTCGGACACGTCCAGATCCACAGTCGTCTGCCCACCCTGAGCCAGTCGTCCCTACCCCAGCTGGTTCTGATGCAGCCAGCCTCAGCTCTAAAGCCGAGCGGATAGCGCACTACAAAGCTGAACGTCGACGACAATTATCAGAACGTTACGGAATCCTCCTTGACCAGGAGGTGGATCTGGATTACGCGCCACGCTACACACGTGCACGGAGAGAGTCTGACCTGTCGGACAAAGGGGCTCCTCCTGACAGGGGACGTGGTGAGAGCAGGACAAGGGGCGGGGCATTGCAAGAGCAGGATGAGGGGAGGGACCGAAGCAGCAGCAGGTCTAAATACAGCAGTTCAGGAATAGGGCGGGTCTTCATGCCTTCTGACCCCACCCCCAATCCAGCCCCTCCTCCATCAGGCTTTGATGCCGAGCGAGAGAGAGAGAGGGCAATGAACTTGGAAAATTATAGACGAGCACCTGACCGAAGTACGAAACCACGCCCACAGGAAGCTCCCGTTCCAATGGAAACAACAACAGCCCAACCAGCAAGGGGTGTCGCTGTTGTCACTGTAGCAAGTTCTCCTAGGACAGTGCGCAGAGCTTCGTTACCTACAACACGATATGGCATCTCTCCTGGAGACTTGTTCATCGAGCAACAAGCTCAAAATATCCTCAACAGACAGGGGTAAGTATGTGTGCTCAGTTCTGGATCTTAAAAATATGTGTGTTAGAGGACCTTGATTTTGATTGTCATTTTCTTCCTGTGTTGGCATACTTCCTTTTTAAAACACCAAGTTGATATGGGACTTGCTTTTTTAACCTTTATTTTAAAGGAATGATAGCGTATTGAAGACCTCGAAGTTAACAGGTATATGGGTAGTTAAT
>JAFVLL020002548.1:0-39483 GCA_021397915.2 Tor tambroides | reverse complement strand
AGACCTTTGTTGGATGCCCATGGTCTTCGGGCCCTCAGACGACACTGCATCACTCATCGGCATGATTCTGTCATTGACATTACTAAATGGGCCCAAGAATATTTCCAGAAACCACTGTCGGTAAACACAATCCGCCGTGCCATCTGCAGATGCCAACTAAATCTCTGTCATGCAAAAAGGAAGCCATATGTGAACATGGTCCAGAAGCGCTGTCATGTCCTGTGGGCCAAGGCTCATTTAAAATGGACTGTTTAAAACTGGAAAAGTGTTCTATGGTCAGACGAGTCTAAATTTGACATTCTTGTTGGAAATCACGGATGCCATGTCCTCCGGGCTAAAGAGGAGGGAGACCTTCCAGCGTGTTATCAGTGTTCAGTTCAAAAGCCAGCATCTCTGATGGTATGGGGTGCATAAGTGCATATGTTATGGGCAGCTTGCATGCTTTGGAAGGCACTATGAATGCTGAAAGGTATATAAAGGTTTTAGAGCAATATATGCTTCCCTCCAGATGACATATATTTCAGGGAAGGCCTTGTGAATTTCAGCAGGACAATGCAAAACCACATACTGCAGCTATTACAACAGCATGGCTTCATAGTAGAAGAGTCCGGGTGCTGAATTGGCCTGCCTGCAGTCCAGATTTTTCACCTATAGAGAACATTTGGTGCATCATTAAATGAAAAATACGTCAAAGATGACCACAAACTCTTCAGCAGCTGGAAACCTATATAAGAATGGGACAAAATTCCAACACCAAAACTCCAGAACCTCATAACATCAATGCCCAGACGTATTCAAACTGTTTTGAAAGGAAGAGGAGATGCTACACCATGGTAAACATGCCCCCGTCCCAACTACTTTGAGACCTGTAGCAGGCATCAAATTTGAAATTAGCTCATTTTGGTCATAAAATTGTTAAATTTCTCAGTTTAAACATTTGTTATGTTATCTATGTTCTATTGTGAATAAAATATTGGCTCATGTGATTTGAAATTCTTTTTAATTCTAATTTTTTATTCATCATTTCCGGAATTCAGGTTGTAGTTCTTCTCTGCTGGAGTGAGTTTTTTGGAGAAGAAGGAACATGAATGGAGTCTGAGAGGATTCCCTGCTGCTGAGATAGTAACTTTCCCACCCAGGTGGTGGATGCATCTACTTCTACGATGAATGGCTTGCTGAGGTCAGGAGGTATTAAGAGTGGTGCTTTGGTGAAGGCGGTCTTAAGCTTCTGGAAGGCTTCCAGGAGTCCAGGACAAAGACTTGGGCTTGTTCTTGAGCAGATTTGTCAACGGACTGGTGATGGAGCTGTAGTTCTGAATAAAAAAAGTTTGCAAACCCTAGGAAGCATTGCAATTCTTTGATGTACCTGTAGGTGTGGGCCAGTTCTTAGCAGCTTCTTACCTTCCCTTCTTCCATCTGGATGCCATGTTTGCTAATGTTATATGCAAGGAACTGCACTGAAGACTGATGTAAAAAGCACTTTTCAGATTTAAGGAACAGATGGAATTCTCTCAGGCATTTCATGACCTCCACAATGTGCTGGTTATATTCAGCCCTGCTTCAGGAGTAGACAAGGATTTCATCAATATAGACAAGAGCAAACCAATGGAGGAACTCCTGGAGCACCTCATCCATGAAGTCCCGGAATATGGAGGGGATGCTTACAAGGCCATATGGCATGACTAAATATTCATAGTGGCCAGAAGGTGTCTTCCAGACTTGTTAAACACAGTGGCTCCACAGAGATGTTCAAGATACCGGGTCGAGGAGAAGAGGGTATCAAAATTTCACAGTGATTTTGTTGGGGGCCTCTGTCCTTTTTTGCCACAAAGATGAAGCTTGAAGCAGCAGGGGAAGTTAAAGGGTGGATGTAACCTTATTCTAATGCTTCCTCATTGTACTCCTCTGTGGCCTTCTGCACAGGAAGAGAAAGTGGTAGATCTTCCTGACTAGTCAAGTCCAGTCACCTTTATTTATATAGCGCTTTATACAATACAGATTGTGTCAAAGCAGCTTTACAGTGTCAAACAGGAAAATAGTTTATCAATAATGCAAGAGAACAATAACAAAGAGTCATTTTTTCCAGTTAAAGTCAATTCAGTGATGTCATCATCCAGTTCAGCTCTCTCCCAATAGTGTCTGAGCAATCAGTCAAGCGTCCCCATATAATCAAGCAAAAGGTGACAGTGGCAAGGATCCAAGACTCCTTTGGTGACAGAAATGGAAAAAAAAACCTTGGGAGAAACCAGGCTCAGTCAGGGGGCCAGTTCTCCTCTGGAAAGATGAAACCAATATGGTGTGGTTTAATTCCAGGCTGCAACACAGGTCAGATTGTGCAGAGGACTTGTCTGGTTCCCGTTGTCTTGTCCCAATGGCTGTCTGAGTCTTCGCAGTATGCAGTCCTCGCAGGGGATCTGTCTCTGGAGTCCATCTAGTTGACATGGTCTCCGCTGACATTCAGGGCTGTCGAGGGTGTCTCTAGGTGCTGATCAACCATCTGGACTGGATACGGACTGGATCTGGGTGGCTACTGTGACCTCGGAATAAGAATGAAAGAGACTAATATGAGTGTAGATGCCATTCTTCTTACGATGTAACGAGGACATCGGGTGTTATGGGAAGTGCTCCCAATTCCGGTTGACCTAATTAATGGAGCCTAACAATCCCGTAACGGATTAGAAATGTGATAGTGTGTTATGTGTATGCCAGGTCAAAGAGATGGGTCTTTAATCTGGATTTCAGTTGAAAGTGTGTCTGCCTCCCGAACAATGCTAGGTAGATTTTTCCAGAGCACTAATTTGGGCGCTAAATAGGAAAAGGATCTGCCACCCGCAGTTGATTTCAGATCAATCAGATCGATGGCACAGTCCCATGACCAGCATGGAGGAAACTCTGAAGTCTTCCTGGGGTAGAATATGTCACTGAAGGGGGCATAGCAGGCTGGAATATCAACAGACTGATGAGAATATCAATGAGACTGGACAATGAGGAGAGATGTGGTGTTTGCTATGACTAGGAGAAAACATTTATATCAATATCCTCACTAACTCAATCTCTTTTAAGAATACATTGGTACAAAATCTTGGATGATCTACATACTCAAAATGAGTGACTTATTGATTATCCCTCAATATTGTTGTGAAAAATGCCTGGCTTATCTTCACTTAAGGAGAACTTTATGTGTCTTCCCTAAAGAATTACTCCTGAAAAACTGTCTTAAAATCAGCATATTTCTGGCTTTTTTATTTTTTAATTTCAACAACTTTTATTATATCTATTTTATAAAAATGATGTGATATAAAATGGCAACACTGTATTGAAGTGAGTTCAACAGCTATCATTTTTATACAGTTTGTGTGTGTGTGTGTGTGTGTGTGTGCACTCGTTATAATTGCTTCCACATTAACAGCCTGTCTATAAAATTGAGAATGTCAATCTTCAGATGTCAAAATACTCCATAAACAGAGGACTTTTATTTAAATTAACGTTTGGTCAAGGGGAAATTGTTATTTCAGCTGCTGAAAATTTGACCACAGGTCTGGACTAAAAAACTAACAAAGAATGAAGATGGAAATTTATGATCCTACAAAAGTTTATGTGTCCCACATTTACCAAGCTGGACATTATGACTTCTCTGAAAACAAGACACAGTCAAACATGCTTTTGCATGGATCACATTTTAATAAAAGACAAAGCAATTAGGTATGGTCAACTAAATGCAAAGCGTAAACAAGTCACAGACATGTGGCATGTGATCCATTTGTACTGGATACAAATAAACAATTATTTTACTGGCATTCTTGAGGATTTGAACATGGTTCAACAGCCTGGAGTAGCCCAGATTTACTGTGAACTGATCCATAAACTGGAAAACCACAGCATTTGTCTAATTTCCTCCATATTATATTTTAGTGATGCCTTTTTATCTCTAGACGATCATCAGGTAAAGAGGACATTAAATTTGGTTCAGTTCTTTATTGTATACATTTTTAATAAATCCTTGAATGTGTGTCGCAAGGCTCGATGTTAGGCCCCTTTTGTTTCTCATTTGTGATGTGTTTTTTTTATTCACAGATTATCTGTTTCCTGAGCTGCATGTCTATGTTTCTTTTTGAAAGCATATTCTCCTAAAAAAAGTTGTCCTCACGACAGGATGACAACTGATGAAATGCTTCAATTTCAGTAACTGCAGGTGGCAGCACATTGCTCAATTTAGACAGCAGTGGGTTAAAGCTCCACTAAGAAGGATTCAAACTAGCACACATTCAGAAAAGAGAAGTTTTGATTTCTTTTTATGTACCTTATAGCACTTTAATCTGTTTCATCAACTTTATTTTGAACAAAATTTGCATTTCATATTTATTTATTTATTTATTGTGTTTAGTTTAATAAATCTATCAATTCCTATTTTATGGTTTGTTTATTTTTGATTCATGCATAGAGTATTGTGAATTTATTCTTTTCTTTTATTAGCATAACAATTCCAATATATTGGCCTTTCCATGCAGTCTCTAATAAAAAGCTATTTACCCTGCAGAACGTGTTCAACATTAAAAATAATTTCAGTGCAATTAAGGTTAAATTGTAATGCCCTCTATAGCTGCTACTCATGAATATATTGCACAGCACCATTAGGGCAGAAGAAGCATAAATCTGAAAATGTCTTGTAAAACTTCCATTGAGATTTTCAAGATCAGTTTTCTCTAATTCAGTTTGAACTTATTGACTTTGTCAGATGAAATATACTCCTGTTCCTCATTCAGCTTGGTTCAATGAGTTTATGAATGGCTGCGTGATGTTGGACCAATCACAGCCAAGGACGGTTTTGGTTACTTTAACTAGTTAATAATCAGTAGAAATTGGAGGTTTGTGTTTCTGAATAAACATATTTCACTGTTTAATCAAACTTCTTATAAATAATCACTGCTTTTGAATAGATGATTCAGAAAAATATTATTATTCGCAAACAACGTACACTGTTTTATAGCAGCATATCTTTATTAAACAATTTAAACTATCCATTGATAAAAACGGTAAGACAACATGAATGACCTTTTGAATGAATTGGAATCCAGTCAGTTCAGCTTTAGTTTAGTCTGTCTGCCAAAAACTGCCAGAATTGGCGTACTTTATTACTTGAGAGATCAATGAAATCCAGGCTGGATAAATACACTGTTATGACTGTGTGTGGACTTCAGCTAAAAAAAAACAACAACCTTGTATTGCAGCAAGAACTATCTATACTTGCTAAACCGCGGGGACAAATCCCTTTTTTTTTTTATTTAAATGCTGCAAAGTCACAAACATAACTGCTACAAAACACAATGTATATATTTTATATTGATATTTTTGAATCTAATTTATTTTGTAAAAACACTTTTTTTTGACCATACCTTTTATGTGCAGAATACCACATTATTATTTAGAATGATGAATGATGAAAAATATTACATAAACTCATTTACAGTTTATTTTAAAATGTTATTCAAAAATATTTACTCTAAGTAGAATTATTTCATTAGAATTAGGAATTCAAATACATTTTTAATATTAATTAATATTTGTAATAAATGCCTTCATGTATATTATCTATTTATTCTGGATAAATTTCATATGTGATTTTTATACATTTATCTTAAACTGATTTAGATTTTTATTTTGATTTATTTTAACAAACAGAAATACCATTATACATGATGAATATATTTCATATTGATATATTCTTTACATTTATATTAAATATGTTTGTTAAACATTTTATTTATTTATTTAAAATTGATTTATTTTTATTAAATTATTATACGATTATGAATAATGATTTAATAATGGTATAAACATTATTATAAATAATTAAAATTAATTTAATTAAAACCAATATATATATATACATATTTTAAAATGAATTTAAAATGAATACATGTATTTATTCTAAAATTAATACATTTTACATTTTTAATTAGTAGTGCATCATTTTTATTATTTGTTATTATTTTTATTTTTTGTGTTATTAATTTTAAGTTGGTTACAATTACAATGGATGATATACATGTATATTCATAGAGTGTGATGTATGTGATATGTATAGTATCATATCAGTAGTTAATATGCATGCACCAGGCATAGATCATGGAAAAGTGTACTCAAACATGAAGAAGATGGGATGTGAATGATGGCACGCTGCTGCCTGCTGCTTCTAACTAGAAAGACTATTTCATAATGTCACGCTGGTGTCAATGCTCTGCTCTGGTGTTTGAGTTGAGGCCTTATCTGTGCTCTTTCTCTTAAAGTTATCTCCACTGAGTTAAAATGTTACAAATCCATTCGGCTGAAACATTGACTGACCAAATGTCCGCCTCCATTAAGTCCTTTTTCGTCGCCAGTAATGAACAGAATCAACAGCCGTTTGAAGAGTCAATGTCAAAGTTTACAAATCCTTGTCAGTTTCAGTGAAACAGGAGGAGTGTGTGCTGTGAGGAAACGTTTGGCATCGAAACACTGAATGATGAAGAGAACATCACGCTTCACAATCACTCACACAATTATGAAATCAATTCAACAATCAGGAATTGACTTACATGATATATATATATATATATATATTTTATGTTTTCTTTTCTTTTTATACTATAATATTTTAAAACAAAACTTGTTCAATGTTTATTTAAAGAAGTGATAATACATTTTCAGAATATATTTCCCTGAAGTGATGATTTTTCAGCATGTTACCATGTTAATATTTTATTGTATGGTTTCAGAAGAATTGAAATATTGTGTTTTGATCAATATGGACTACTTTTAAGTTTGTTTTTTTTTAATAATTAACTATGAAATTCTGTATTCAAATAATTAAAATAGAAACATATCTGGCATTAAAACATTTTGAATTATGAACCTGTGGATTAATATGTAGTTTGATTTCAGCTTACAGCAGGAAAAAACTGGTACAAAGGGATGAACAAATCAAATGACAATTATAATTTGACGTAAACTAGACAGTAACACCCAGTTTTCAATGAGCAGATTCAATGAGTGTTTGCACACGATGCTCTTTATGATAAAATATCAAGGGCATGTGATTTGATTTTCAAAGGGTCATCAGAGGTGGCGTTGACTTCCTGTGCCGTAATCTACTCAGGACATCTCTTTATGTACAGCATTATGCAAAGTATTTGATCCCTGTGCCTTTCTGCCCAACCTACTATACGTCAACAGGATGTTGGTCTCCCTGGGGCACAGCAGGGGAGAACCAGAGCTGTTTTGCCCACCATTGCTTTTCCTATGAATTATCTGGAGCGGAAACTGGAAATTCAGAGGTGTAGACTGCATTTTGGATGCCAAAAAAGTGTCAAAGCGATGGTAGGCCTTGCAAAGAGCGCTGGACGTGAATGAAAGCACTGGCATGCTGGTGTTTAAGGACACAGTGTGTAAACGCGGGAGCCCAGCTGGCCAGGCGGGAATTTTGTGGAGACGTGTTCAGAACCACGGACAGCGCACTGCTGAAGGATACACAAGAGCTGTCCGTCAGGAGCGCCACTGCTGCCATGGGAATAATGTAATGGGAAAATCCCAAAATCCCTCACAGTCTGCAGATCAGGTCTGTTAGAGCCCTGGAAAAGCCTGACGCTGGGAGTGTTGATGGAGCTTAAAACTTGTTTGAGCTCTGCGCATTTTGTATGTCTCTCTTCGGCTCTCTCCTGATGATATGAGAACCACTGCTCTAATTCATTAACATCTAACTGGCAAATATGGGAAAATGTAACATCAAGTTATGTTTAAAAACATACCTTTTATTAAGGCAAAACACTGCAGGGGAATAGGGTTTTTTGGGGGGGGGGTTTCCCACAAAAAATATTATCTTAAAACTTTACCAATAAATTTGGTGCTTTATTTATTTATTTAAAATAAAAATAAAAATATATTTATTTGTTTGTTTGTTTGTTTATTTTCTGAAAAAAGTTTAGATCTGCAAATAAGCTAATATAACTTTATAATATGAGTTTATTTATATATATATATATATTTTTTTTAAAAAAAAAACTATTGTAAACAGTTATATTTCTAATCTGCATTTTAACATGTTAACATATCAGACTTACAAATTTTTATAGAACAGAATTTTGATATCTCCTTGTTTTGATAAAAACATCAAAATGTGTATGTTTTTAATATAAAATGGCATAAATCAGTTTTGTACACACTTTATTGAATTTTTGTAACTCATTATCTGTGTAGAGGTCTGTGTGTCTATTTATATAATATGTCAGTCAGTCATATTTATTCATAAAGCACATTTACAAACAAAGTGCTGTACAAAGTTTAAGAAAATAGCCTAATACTGTACAGTTTACAGTTTATTATATTATATTAACTATTATATTAACATGAGCTAACAAATGACGTTCCTTGAGTGAACTTGACTGTTTGAAAGCAAGTGAAAGGAGAGAACAGGAACAAACAGGAAAGTGTGAGGGACACAGAGCAGAGCCGTGCTGACATTTGACATACATCTTCCTCTGCTCGGCTGTCACACCATTCCTTTAATATTCACCCTCCACCAACACTGACAGACAGGTCAAGGTGAGAGAGGACGGCTGTTTGATAAGCCTGAAGTCTAACACAACGTTTGCCCAAAGCGATAAGGCATTTGGATTTCCAGCCAGAATTCTCCTATATTCCTCCGGCTTTTAACTATGATTTATGGGGTGGATTTCTAATCTTGAAACACAAATATTACAGTTTTTGTGAACTATCTCTTGTGAAAAAAGAAGTGCAATTAATTGCATTAAATGTGCACTTTCAAATCTTAAAAGTATATACATTTAAAAACTGTACTTGCAGATAATATTTTAATGAAATATATGGAAACTTAAGTGCAACTGAAGAGAGTTCGCTTTTATGACTGTTTAACACGTGAGCATGCTTTTAAAAAGCTCACTTTGCAATAATGTCCAGTTAAAAGTTGTATTTTAAAGTACATTTTAAATCATGTTTAAAAAATGTTTTGTCATGTTATGCAATTACATTGAAAGATGTACTTAAGTCTTACTTAAGGGTGAAAAACACTAAAGTTCAGCAAATGATTTTACAGTTAATTAGTAAAACTATTAAAAGTAAATTAATTAGTTACATTTAATTATTTAAATGTATATTTAATATACATTTATTTTTAAATGCAAGTAACTGTCCACACTTAAGTATGTCCTTTTAAATATTTGATTTCTCTATTAAAGTAAGCTAAAGACTACTTCTTTTACCAAAGTTGCATGTCGAGTTCTTGTCATATCAAGATCACAGGACATCACAAACAACTTCTGTCATTCTACCCAACTTTCCAAAAAGCGCCTACGCCAAACTTTAGCACACTTTGATTTAGACTAAATGAAGTCTCTGGAGAGGAAATGAAAGTGCAGGCTCATGTTTAAAGAAGGGTGGATTTCTATTGCCCAACTCGGCAAAAGAATCTTTTATGTTGCGTCAAGGAAGAGTTCACCCAAAAACAAAAATGTACTCACCCTTAACCCATTCAAGTTGTAGATGCGTTTGTTTGTTCACTGGAACAGATCTGGAGAAATGTATCATTACATCACCTGCTCAGTCACATGTTTTACTTTGATGTAAATCCTTGACACTTGGGTGGCCTGAGGATCATTTTCATAAAGTTTTCATTTTAGTCCTTTAATCAAATTTTTATTTTGCACTTTTAGTCAATAAAATAAAACATCTAATTTATTTATCCAAAAGTATGAATACAGATTTCCCACTCTTTTTATATAAAACACAGCTATGTATTTAAATTTAATCAGTAAGGCCACGAAAGAACTGGAAAATGATATTTTATAATTCATTTGTTTCCCCTTATTTATCATGTACCTTTATTTCATTAAAAGTTTAAGCTAAAAATAAAAATAAAAAATTCAGCCAAAATGCAAATTACATTATTATTTATTAATCACCATTTCATACAATCATATCTCCATTTAACACAAAAGCTTAATTTTTGATGAATTTCCTGGAATAATGAATGCAAATGAAGGCTGTCATGCTCCAAAACAACAACAAAAAAACATTAAAAAAGCATAAAATACTCAAAGATCCAGTTGTAATAATTATTTTTCTTTTCTTTTCTATTCTTTTTTTCGGGGTGGCATGTTGGCTGTTGTCTTTACAGCAAGAAGATTCTTAATTCGAGGCCTTTCTGTGAGGAGTCTGCATATTCTCCATAAGACTTCAAGTCAAAAATACACTTGTGCACTATTTTATGGTGATTTTTGGTCCTTTTTGAAGGTTCAAATGCCTGATCACCAGCACATTCAAAAAATACTCATTTCATGTTCCACAAAAGAAAGAAAGAAAGTCAAGCAGCTTTGGAACAAGGGTGAGGAAATGATAAAAGATTGGTCGTTTTTATATGAACCATCCTTTAATAAAAAATAGAAAAAACCCATCAAAATCTAGGTCAATATCTGGCACTTTTTCCAAACTTGCCTCCTCTTTAGTTCAAGGGTTCCCAGTGTTTCCTTGTGTGAACCTTAAATATACACAGTAGTTCATCTATATTATAGATGGCACAGGCAGCTACTGTAACCTCACAGGTGGCGCTTCTCCAGATATAAGCAAAAGCGCACCTGCGTTATTTTCTCAAACCTTTTACTGGTTCACAGAGCACAATTTACTCATTTTATCTGACTGCAGATGGCACATTGTAACTCTTTGTGAGCAGAAACTGGCGCTAGATTCATTACGGCCGAACATCTGCACTCAATAACACGCTGGCTGCTGCATGAATTATGACAGTGTTGCTAAACCGAACGGCATGTCAGCATCCGACTTTATTAGTTCAGAAGACGTAGATGATACGCCGCATGTCAACACGGAGTCTATAACATCAGAGCCACGCTATGGATCAAAACACAAGATCCTCTGTCACGGGAATCCACAATCCCTCCATCTGATCACTACAAAGTCAACTAGGTAACAAATCACAAACAATCCAGGAGATGTTTTCAAGAAGCCTTCTGTTGACGTTTGAAAAGCATACCGCGAATTCTCGCATCTCGCACACCTGGGAGTGTTTACCTACACTGTGTGCTAACATGTTCTCTTGTTGTCTTAACTAACAGGGCCAAATAACCTCTACTCGACTAACAAAGCAGGGTCTTAAACCGTATTTGAATTCTCCAGTACAGCCAAGCACGTCTGTTTACCTTCCCTGGAAAAAGCTTCAATACCGTCTGTCACGTTTACAACAGAAATATGCACGAACAATGGAGAACGGCCAAAGGGATGCTGGGAAGTGACCCGCATTCCCTCGGGACAGTTAGAAAGAGAAAACTTTCAGGGTCAGGCCCCTGTGATCTGGTGTTTACACTGTGGCAAACACTCGGACCATTTCCCTCTCATTTCCCCTTTCGCTGCCCTCTGGAGAGGGAGAGAAAACATTCCTTCGTGTTTCCAACTCCAGCTGAGGTGGGTTCAAACTCGGGAAAAGTGATGTAATTTCTAGAAAAATAATGAGGTTACTTATGCGGACAAACGTTTAACGATGCCACCTGATGGAAAAGACGTGTCTCGGTCGGTAGGGTCCGATAACCTTCAAAGGGTGAAGAAAAAATGAACGAGATCAACACTCACCTCGTAAATCACCCGAAAACAACACTTAAATAATACGAAAAGTATTTATAATGGCACAAAAGGCACGCAACTCAAAAACAACATTGTGTGATGGTTTTTAATGGAAACCCTACATGGTTACATGAAACTTCAGTTCCTCTGGATAACCACAGGAACAGAGAGATTTATTACCATTCATTAACTACGGGTTGTATTCCGTCGACTAAAACATGAAAGGCACAGCATGTACTACAACAATATTTTTGTTTTCCGTTCCTAAAGTGGAATTTAGGTCACATAGGCCAGTTCTCTAAACTTTTGGATGACTAGCGACGCACAGATTATAAAAAACACACTTGACACCCACTTAGGGATTTAACGAGAGGCAAATAATCTGTATCCCGAGCAAAGTTTGGGATAGATTGTTAGGTCTTATCTCATGCACCGCCACCTGTTGCAGTGATTGATACCATTTTTTTTTTTCGAGGAAATAAAAAAACTTGACTCTCACTATAAATAGTCTAAGTCACTTTTCTATGAAAGCTTGCTTTCTGCTTGATAGATAGACAGACAGACAGACAGACAGATAGATAGATAGATAGATAGACAGACAAGACAGACAGATATAGATAGTCATGATTGTGTAATATAAAGACAATGTATAAGACAAAGTCAAATTTACAAGAAATAAAGTTGCAATCCTGAGATATAATCAAAATTATAAGAGGTAAATTTTCAATTGTGAAAACATCATAATTGTGTGCTATAAAGTCCCAGTTGTAAGATATAAAGTCAAAATTACGAGAAATGAAGTTGCAATTAAGATATAAATTCAAACTTATGAGAAAATTGCAATTGTGAAAAATAAAATTGTAATTGTGTGATATTAAGTCAGAATTGTAAGATATAAAATAAAAACTGAGAAGTAGTTGCAATTACGAGATATAAAGTCAAAATTACAAGAAAATTGTGAATTTGTGAACATTTGTGAAATTGTGTACAATTGTGAAAAATGAAGTTTTGTTTGATATGAAGTCGCAATTGTGAAAAATTAAAGTGAAAATTAAGAGAAATAAAGTAGCAATTATGAGATATAAAGTCAAAATGACGAGAAAATTGCAGTTGTGAAAATGACATCATAAAAGTTGTAATTGAGTGATATGAAGTTGCAATTATAAGATATAAAGTCATAATTCCGAAAAATTACAGTTGTGGAAAATTAGCCATATTTTTGTGATATAAGGTTGCAATTGTAAGATATAGAGTCAAAATTATGAGAAATAAAGTTGCAGTTATGAGATATTACATGAAAATGACAATAAAATTACAATTGTAAAAAATGAATTTTTAATTGTGTGATATGAAGATGCAATTGTAAGACAGAAAGTCAAAATGACAAATAAATGAATTTGCAAAAGTGAGAAAGTCACAGTTACGAGAAGTCATAATTGTGTCACATGAATTGTGTGACCTTTTTTTTCTCGGAGGTAGCAATGTGCTTCCATATTGTAGGTTTCACTACAATATGAACAGAAAAAAGACAATTACAGACTTTTTTAATATTACAGATAATATTTTATCTTTATTGATTTCAGGATGAAATGTGTATGAGTTCTTGACAGGTGTTGTGAGATTCACCCAAAAAAAGATTGCCATTAATAATGAAAATGTCATGTGAAAACGGTCCCCTCAGAAAAGGGAGGGCTTCTAAGCCCGGTCTAAAAGAAACAAGGACCAAAGACAGGATTATTTAGTCTCTGCTCTGTTCTCACGTTTTCTGTTTTTCTGCATTTTTCTCTTTCCTCCAGCTTTTGTCTCCTTTTCAGCCGCTTGGATTGTGTGTCAGACAATGAAGTGATCGAACAATGAAGCGGTCAAAGGTCACTCATTTAGGAAACTCAAGTGTTCAAAGCATGCCTTCCCATTTAAAGGGCCGAATGGAGATTTAGAGAGCCCACCGCAGACTTTGCCCCTCTCTGAAGCAGACTGACTGATGTCATAGGTCACATTCCAGCGTAGAACTAGGCCAGTGGCTTGTGTGATAGCAGGTTGCTGATTCATCATTGAGGATTGGATGGGGGAGGGGAATTGAAAAGAGCTACTTTATATCATTACTCCATTATTTTCCATGGTGCAGTTTGTATTTCTTTCACTGGGCCAGGGCACTTTCAATCTATCCCTTCTTTAATCTCCTCTCTTGATTTGGAGTGTCACAGAGCTGTCTTTGTTGGCTGAAATATCCAAGGCCTGGCATGCTTGCCAAGAGGCAAGACTGGCAAGGTTGTGCAATAACAGCGTGAGTGAATTATGACCTCTTAACGGGGTAATGGACCTTCAATTGTCAGCACAAGGGGGCAAGAAAGTTCTCTGTCAAGACCAGCAACAGGAAAACGAATGGTTTTCTCACTGGAATAATGGAACGGAAAGGAAGAATTACATAATCCCTTTAGGGAACGTTATCGAAAAATATGTTAAAAACATTTTTGACATCATTTGCACATCCTCGCATCATTTCAAATCTATTTCTTCCATACTATCCTATCAAATAAAGGTAAAAAAGCTCCCAGCTCCAATAAAGAAATAAATTAGGATAATGTCCTGGCTGCTAAATTCCATTTAATAAAACCAAATTGGGACAGACACTATTCAGGTATAACCATGTCAATAGTTAAATTAACTTTATTAAATTGAAATTAAAATTTAATTATCTAATTGTAAAATTTCCAAAAATGTCATTTTTCCCCTATGTATTGTGTGCTGAAACTGCTTGGAAGCACATTTCTACTTTAAGTTAAAAAAAAAGTTAATTTATTTAACATATTTGTGACTTTATTTCATACAACTGTGACTTATTTCACAATTCTGACTTTATTCTTCACAACTGTAATTTTCTTAAAACTGTGACTTTATATCTCACAATTGCCACTTAATTAAAAAAAAAATTGCAAAAAACGCATATCACATAATTATGACTTTTTATTTTTCACAGTTGTAATTTTCTCATAATTGTAAAAGAGGGGAAAAATGCACATTATATATAGTTATAATTTAATTATGTTGTGGAGTTTCAGCAAGCATTTAGTACAGAGACAACACTTGTCAGGGTGCTCACTTCTAATATCTGATCATGAATACATTTCTTTGCTTGTATCAAGAGGTGTTAAAAGGTTCTACACTTCAGATAATCACTTTTTTATATATAAGTTTCAGAGTACAGAGTGCCACAAGGCTCTGTGTTAGGTCCTTTGTTGTTTGATTGTACAAACTCACCTTAGGTAATATTGTAATATTTGTTGTTATGCTGATGAGACTCAGAAGCCTTTTGAAGCAAGTGCTTTTTGCCCACTATTCACATGAATTCACAAAATTAGTTTAAGATACCTATCCTGAGTTCAACACAACTCTACATGCAACTCTAGTTTGAGCTAGTACAAAGATATTTTATCAGTCATAACTTCAGAATAGAAAGATGTTGGACAAAGGTGAAACTTTCTAGCACCTAGCACCTGTGTTCACGGATGCTATCCAATAACTTTGAAAGGATGTGCATTTGGCTGTACACATACGCTAAGAATTCTCTCTGAATAGGTACTTTCAACTGTTAAAAAGTATGTTGTATATAGTTTGAATATGCGTAGTGTGAATGTAATCCACACATACTATATTTGTCATATCATGCAACCCACCAGTGTCAGCTGCATTGCTTCACTGCTGTTCACAAATCCTCTCCCGTGGCCTCATGGGACAGTAAAGTGTCCATTAGATGCACACTTCAAAATCTTACCTGAAGTAGTAGGTCATCTGGGTACTTTTTGCCTACTGTTTAACATAGGACCTATAGCATGAATTGGCACATTTATGCACACTCATTCATAGTATACTGTTATTTGCCTACTATATAGTAGGGGAGTGTGCACCTTCAGATACCACCAAAGAAGAGTTTATTCTAATGTCCACACTAGCGCCCCTTATGGCAACACTGAAAAGGAATACCTGGGTATTTTATCTATAATTATTCTGTTCTAATTTCTCAGTAATGATAAAAGCATTGTAGAAATGATAACCTCCTAAACAAACAAATCAAGCAATTCAACTTACAAGCAACAAAATGCTAAATTGCAATTCAGAGAAAGAACGAATTTGACCTGTAGATGCCATAGTCCTTCAGACCATCTGAAATCGGTTTCCTCATTTGAAGTGTACATACGTACAACTTACAACTAAGCTCAACATGTTTCTGAGAACACTGTGGAAACCTCAAATATTTACTTAAAGCATCTGATAACAGCCAAACACTGAGAATATGAATAATGAATAGTACTAAATCCTAGAGTTGACTTTAATGCTGTGTTTGTGCCAGTTAGAGATATGCTAGAGATATGCTAGAACAGTTTGGAGCTCATCTGCTCCACCCACGACCTTAACGTGTTTCTCTTGGCACTTGTCAGAAACGACATTTACGAAACACACACTATTAATAAAACGAGAATTCTCCTCATGTTTTCTCTGATCCTCTATGCTATCCCCAGTTGTTTTCCCTCATTTCCTTCACATTCTTTAATTGTTGAAATCTGCAGGGATCATGGATGATGCTCCGAATTCCAGATTTCGAAACGGTGCCTGATGCTGGCATTACTGGAACTCTTGGCTGCTCAGGAATGTGGAGCCGAGCGTTTCGAGAAAGTGATGTGCAAAAGCAAGTCACCCTTATCCGTGCGCTTTTGGAAAGAAAAACACGGAAAACTGATAGGACTCCTGAGAATGTGAGGATATTCGCTGAGTAATATGTTTTTCTTCTTGGCTACCACTGATTGTTTTCACAGAAGGGCCAACATTTTTTCAACATGCCTGATGTTATTTATTTATTTTTTTGGCTAAAGTTAAAATGTAATGTTTTTATAGAAATAGTTGCATATTATGGATGGCTTTTGCTTGTTTTGAACATCAGAATTTGTGGGGGGCAAATTTTCTAAATGCACAAAATCATTCTTTTTTTCTGGCTCTGTTACTGGAATCCAAGTCAGAACTAAACAACATTTTCAAAACAAATTAAAGTAAGAATAAAACACACAAAATATATTTGCAATAATGTTAATTCTTTATGAAGCTAGCCTGAAAGTTGTCCTTTGCAGTGGTTCCATTTTAATAACCTTGCTCTAATGGGTTTTAAAGGTACAATCTCTAATGACTATAACAGCAATACTTGCACGCCAGGACTTGGATTCAAGTTGTGAATTTTGACAGGCCCACATATGAGATTAATGCTATTTTTGAGGTTATACGTCATTGTAATACTAGTAATGACCTCTCACGTTAAGCATTTATGGATTGATCTTTTAAAAATATGGCCTCATTTACACTTAGTGTTACCAATATGCACAGTTAGAGTTTTAAAACCAAGATGTTTATATTAACACCAGATGTAAAAGTGTGTAATATAAACAGATGTCCTCAGATCAGCATGATAAGATTCTGATCTGGAACCTAAAATATTTCCAAAGTGCTTTTTAACATGTGCTACCACCCGTGGCTCTGACCATCATTTTCTAAATCGCTCCATTCTTCTGTTTTTGTTGAAACTCTTATTGTGATACCATCACATTTACATCAGAAATCTAGAGATTTACAATGTAAAAGTGTGTAATACACCTTAAATGTCATCAGATAGGCCATATAGGCTTTGATTTGAAATGCAGTCTAGTTACCGTACTTGCTGCCTTGTTATTGTTGCGTTAATGCGATAATAATAAAACACAGGTAATGTAATTATGAATGGCAAGGAAGTGCTGAAAAGTAACACAGACGGAGATAAATTGTGCAAGGCAATGTAAAAACAAATTGATGTCACGCATTTTGTGTCAGTGTGTTCTGCTATCATGGGTTGAGATAAGACAATGGCTTGATCGAGATGTATTGTAGATGAGTTTGTCTGTTTATCATAAAAGATTTGGCAAAATTTAGCATTACAGCTGATAAAAACATCACAATAATCCACAAGTAATACACCACTCCAGTCCATCAATTAACGTCTTGTGAAGTGAAAAGCTGCGTGTTTGTAAAAAAAAAAATCCATTCCAATCCAATCCAATCCATTATTAAAGAAGTTTTTAACTTAAAACTGTTGCTTCCAGCTAAAATATGAGTCATCTATTCATAATATTGCTTTCTCTATTAAAAAGTCATTTTGTCTGAATCAGCAGAGAAATATACACAGATCAAACACCGTTTACAAGCAAAAACAGTCCAAAACAGTTCTGAACAAATATGTGGGTGATATATTGATTAGGGTGATATTTATGTGGGTGATATATATTGATTAGATTGATGTAAGAGAACAACAGGAGATGGTCTTTTTCACTGGAGCAAATGCTACTATGGATTATGGAATGGTATTTTCGCCATAAGCAGCATTTTAAAGTTAAAACATCTTAATCATGGGGGGGATCACGTGACGCTTTCACGAGCCAAGTCGCACATTAGCTGAGCTCCGTGTATATTACGGTCTTTTACTGTCGTTCGTCTTCTTTTTTTTACATTTGGGGTAGTTTTTTCGTTTGTCGTTGGCCTGGAGATGTAACACAGTCGGAAACTCGCTTATCTTTCACCATCATCCTTGCCAATTAAGAAGAAAACAAAACCAGAAGCCGCGGCGGGCCGAGCCGACATTGAAGACAATATGGCGATAACTATAAAGCGATTTGAGGACATTTTGAAGGCTGAATTGACTACATGACTACAATCCAGAATATATGCTCTAAAGTTGAATTTTTGGTCGGGGAACAGAGAGAGCAGAAAAAAGTGATCGGCGAACACACTATGTGTCTGGATGCCCTCGAGCAACAAGTGACTGATTTACAAGACCGCAGCAGACGCAGTAATCTCCGGCTGCTGGGACTACCTGAAGGGGCCAAGAAGGATGACCCGATCAGCTTTCTGAAACAGTCACTGCCGATCTGGATCCCATCACTTGCGGGCAGAGATATCGAGATCGAATGTGCGCATCGAGTTTACTCCAGAGCTTCACCGGATCGCTCCAAACCACGAGTGTTTCTCTTCGAACTGTTATGCTACAACGACAGGAATTTGATTCTTAATGAAGCAAGACGCTGTGGTCCTGTGAAAGCAGGTGACGGTGTGATGTTGAGCTTCTTCCCCGACTTCTCTCCCGCGACGGTAAAGAAGCGGAGTTCCTTCAGCACAATACGGAAGGAATTGAAAGAGGCAGGTCTGCAGACCTTTCTTCAGTATCCTGCTACGCTGAAGATCGTCATGAAACATGGCGAGACCAAACTAATGCACTCACTGGACGAAGCACGTCAATTCCTGAGCTCCATTCCCGCTTCTCATTCACCCGGGGTGGACGTGGCGTAAGGGTTTGATAATACCGAGTAACTCGACTTCTGATCTAGAACTTCATGTGTCAGTCGGCTACTGGCAGTTCTTTATGTAAGCTAGGAAACTTGGTATCACTAATGTACAGTTTTCAATGTACATGATACAATTTTTTATGTTTGTTTCCTCATTATGGAAAGTATACATACACTTTTTTTAACCCCACTTTATCACTCGAAGGATTCAAAGTTATTCTGTTCTCTTATAATAGGGCTAATGGCGGTGTTCTAAAGAATGGTACTGGCTGTCATGTTAATGTCACTGATTAAGACAGGGGAGGGCGGCAGCCTGGGGTTTTTACCCCAGTCTGTAAAAGTTTTATGGGGTGGGTTTTTTATGTTAATGGGTTTTTAAAGGCAGACTTGAGTTAATTCATTTGCAGTGGTATAACTTTCTCTCATTTGTTCAGTTCACTTATTTGTTTGATAGTAATGACTGAAATTAATATAATAAGTTGTAATGTCAATGGTTTAAATGGCCCCCATAAACGTACAAGTTTTTTACAACTACTGCGACGAAAAAAGGTTGACATTGCTTTGATCCAGAAAGCTCATTTGTGGAAGGATGATGTTCATAGATGCAATAATAAATATTACGAGGTGGTCTCTTTTGCTGCGACTGACAATAAAACTAAAGGTGTTTTGATAACTGTTTGAAGAAATTTAAATATTTCCATTTTAGACAGAAATGGTGATAATGCTGACAGAATTGCCTGTACATCCCTTGTGAAAAGTAATTCTCCCTGATCCTAACTGATAATTCTGTTGTTTCTGCTTCAAATGTTTGCTGTTTTATCCTTGTACAATCATGCAGACCATTGCCCATAACAACTATGTGGTCTAAGGTTATCATTGGTGACTTACGAACTTTGTTTTCTGATTGGATTTGGGAGACAATCACATCATCCTCGAAGAGCCCAGATCATCGGATGATCCATTTGAAATTGCTGCATGGCCTTTGTCTGTCCCATTTGGGGCGCTTCTGTGTGCATGTATTGCCTTTCCCAAATTGCAGTTTATGTATGTCCACGGGGTGCACTCGGTGCATGTGTCTTTTCTTGTTTTTTTTTTTAATCGTTTTGTTTCTTCTTTTTGATGTGTAGTTTTTATAACAATGTATGTTTTTTTTTTTTTTTTTTGAGTTTGCCTTTAAATAAAATAAAAAATAATTGTTCACAAAAAAAAAACAACAACAACAAACATCTTAATCATGGATTTTTTCAGGCACAGGAATTTTTACTTTACAGGATTTTAATTGATGGACTAGCGTGGATGGTTATGTTTTTATAAGCCGTTTGGACTCTCATTCTGACGGCACCCATTCACTGCAGAGGATCCACTGGTGAGCAAGTGATGTAATGCAAATTTTAGTGAAGAAACAAACTCATTTACATGTTGGATATCCTGAGGGTGCATACATTTTCAGCACATTTTCATTTTTGGGTGAACTAAGGACCTTTCATCGACTGGTTCTTTGAGGACGTTACCTCAATCTCTCTTTGAAACGTTACCTAAATAAATTCATATTTCATTTAGAAATGTTATCACATAAATCAACTTTGATGAACTAGAGTAGAAGAACACTTCCTTTCCCAGAATGAAATGTTGAATTTCTTTGAATTTCAGTTTAGTAGATTCCTCATCCTGTCATTGAAATGCCAATTAAATTCACACCTTTCCTGCAGGGCGTGACCAATTCAAATTGAACTAATGAAATAAAAGGAAGAAAATTCAGTTCTGATTTTTGCACAACACTGGTAAGAATAGTAAGGCAGTTGATAGGACAGCTATGATTGGATAGTATAGAGGAGAATGGGATCAGGAAAGTCTGTTGTGCCATATGTCAGTGTACAGCCTACTAGGCTATAGATCCGACAGCATGATTTTTTTTTTTTATTATTATTATTTCAAACAGGGATTATAAAATGCTTATATAATAAGCTATCCAACAAAATATTTATAATGGGAAAAATACTTAAGCAAACTTGATTTTAACATGTTATGTTTTACCATTAAGCAATGCTATGGCTCAAAACAACATGCTTTGCAAAAAAGAAGGAAATGACCAGTGTGGTTTGGCTGTGCTTTGTCCCTCAGAGCTAAACTGCCTGACTATAGCATGCTGAGACTGATGTGTAAGAATCAGCAGCTTTTGACTGTCTGGTTTTCATTCACATTTATTACCATCTACGACAGTACTGGCTGACCTACTCTAACATAAATAACACAGCGTAGGTTTGGTGGAGACGAGTAAATGTTCACTTAAGGCCAAAAATTATATGCCACATGAACTGTACACACGCACAGTCTGTCTGCTATGCAGGAAATAATACATGTTTACCTGTCCTGAAAATCCAGTCACATTTTGGATTGATTGGCTTAATAACATAACTGCTTATGGGTATTTTTACAATTATTGGGTGAATGTGGTTTGTGAGAAATTTGTGAGAAAGTACAATAACATTGTTTATTAGTTGCAGAAAAGTTGAATGGTTTTAATGCCTCTTTATAATAGGTTTGCTAGTAGCACTGCAAATAAAAGAGGTATTGACTATAATTTTAAACCTTTACTTACTTAAATAATGATAAGTCATCATTCAAAGTGCCAGTTTCTGATACAGAAAGAAACTTATAAAGAAACCAAATAGTGATGCTGGTAAAATGGCTAACTAGCCTGTTGAAAAGAACAGGTTAGGTCAGTATGAATTTTCATGCTTGTTCAGGCTAGACTGGTGCTGGTCTAGCTGGTGGACCATATAGTAATTCTGGTAAAGGTGGTCAGCTTACCCCAGAAGAACCATGCTGTCTGACCACCTTTACCAGCATTACTATGCTGGTCTACCTGGAACTGGAACACTTGCTGGTTAAGCTAGTTAAGAAGCCCCTGTTTAGGACACCAGCATCCTTGAATGCTGGGGAGTTTCAGCCAGGGTTTACTACAGCACTTGTCAGGGTGCTCACTTTTAATATCTGACCATGGATATATTCTTTGTTTGTATCAAGAGTTGTTAGAAAGTCCTATACTTCAAATAATAACCTTTTTGTTTCGTTTCAGAGTTTGTAGTACCATAAGGCTCTGTCTTAGGTCCTTTTTTTGTTACTTGTACATTCTCTCTAGGTAACACTGTCAAGAAACACAACATTTTTTTTGTTATGCAGATGACTTCTTTACATCTTTATGTTGTGTGCTTTTATCTGTTCTGATCCTGGCATCTTAAAGGGGTCATCCATTGCAAAGTTCACTTTTACATGTTGTTTGAACATAAATGTGTCTTGGCAGTGCGTACACATCCACCCTATAATGATACCCCCCCCAGTGCTTTTTTTTTTTTTTTTTTTAAAAACTTCCCAATAATAATGAACACTTTCTCAGATTAGGCTGTTCTGAGATTCTTGGCAAAGTGAAGTAGTTCTGCACAGGCCCCTCCCATGACTATTGACTGACACGGGCGTTTTAACGCAGACCCGCCCTGAGTGAGCTGGAAACAGTCCGCCATTGCTTCGACGCCAGAGCAGGGGTAGACAAGAATGGCTCCTAAGTGACTGAGGTGTTTTGTTGTTGGATATGATAATGAACATAGCAGTCATCATTTACTTCCAACATCTGAGTCGCTGAAGACGCAGTGGTTTGTTTTTGAAGGGAATATGCTCCCCAATCTACCTAAATGCGTCTATAGCCCTATTCGGACGGTAATTGTTTCTCATGAGGACGTAAGGGATTTTCACCATTTACAGGGGGTAGTCAGTGATTTTAATGCCGTCCAAATCCAGGATGTCGGTGTTTTTCTCTCACCACCCACATAAAAATCCCCAGCCAAATTACTTAATGATGTTTTATTAACAAAGTTCGGGAGGAGCACGTTCAGATAATTAACGTAATTAACATGAGAGGAGAACAATCAGTAATCAACCCAGTTAACAAGATAAGAGGCGTGTATATATACACAGCAGACTTACCTCTGTTCATTGGCAGTTTTCCAGCATCCCTCCGCCACCCTTTCTCCGCACTTACAACTATTCCTGTCCTAACCTGTAGGGGGGGATACTCTGGGTTTGGGCCAAAATTCCGAGCTCGGAGCCCTCCCCTCGGACAGCATGTCAAATACGCATAAACTTTATTCTATTTATTATATGTAAGTGTGAACTCGTGAATTGTTTTTTGACAAACACCAAGGTCATGTGGTAATTTTATTGCCTTCCGAATCCACATCTCTGAGTTTACAAGAAGTCGTCGATTCATTGTTTAAACCCTTTTTGAGCACTCCCGAACACTGTACGGTAACTGTTATACTTCGCTGTAATTTGCATATTTATTTATGAAATGCTGGAAAGTATTTACAAGAACAATTACTACAGCGACTGGGAGCAGAAAGAGAAGAAAAGCACGTAAACATTTGAAATGGGTCTTTATTAGGCAGCAGCTGGTATGAAGCACAATTTTAAAATGTGTATTAGGCTATATACAGTTATTATATACATAACTATATCACGTATAATTATATACAACTATAGCACGTCTATTTTCCTATTTTTAAACAGGAGATTTAAATAATCAAATAATAAATAGGATTATATATTATAAAGTATGCTTGGAATAATAAGAATACATTTTATATAATAAGTCTTATTTTAAAATACATTTTACACAATAGTAAGAATAAATTTGTAAATAAAATTCATTTTATTTATAGCAGGCAATCATGTGACTGGCCACATGAGCAGCACGTTCCTGGGTTCGCAGGATTACAGTACTCACTTCTCCACTGTGAATAATGCATACTTTGTCAATAATGTCGATAATGCCTTTTAATACAGTTTGATGGGCCTGCTATCACTATGATTACCTGCTCAGGTAATTACACTGACTGTAACTTTTATGGTTCCTGAAATGTTATATGAAAATGTTGTTGGAATAGTATATCTGACGTGCTATTTATGATCCCCTCACTCAATTTATAACTTAATTTATAATTGATATTAATTTTGAATTATGTATTTCTGTTGTTTTTTTAATGAAAAAGCTTTTCAAATACGTTTCCATGGTTGATAATTGACTTTTGGAGACTTTAAGCATTGTTTTCATGTCTATGTTTTATATAAACAGTGCATGTAATTCTTTTCAGCAAATTAGAAAAGTGTACAGTGATGTCATAGACACATTTGGTTTCCAGCAACTATGACATCACCCAATGAAACTGTAAATAGCTTTTTCAGCTGCAGAACCTTTCTGCAGATTTGTTTTTAATATATAAGTTCATTTTATGACTTAAGTTTCATTTTCCATTTTCTTTTCTGTGTATGTACTATATGTGTGCTGTATTAAATCCAGTATAATGTACAAATATAACAAATCTGAGATGATTATTATGAGGATGTTAACTATTTCAGTTCAAATGTAAAAATTCAATGACACACTTTAATGTGGGCTTGAGTCAGATCATTATGTCAACTGTATATAGTTGGCTCATCTCTTTTTCTTAATTGCCTCTCTTGCGGTTGGTTGCTGATTTCCCCATTCTAATAATGTCAATTGCTCTGGAACAAACAGATACCACGCTGCCACTCATCATTAGTCACAAAGTCTTGTGTACAGCTCACAAACAGAAAAGACGTTGTAATTTGTGGTGTGAAAGTGTACTGGCTGGCCCTGTACAGGAGCAGTTCTGGATGCTGTCCCATCTGCATTAATGGAGCATTAAAATGAAACTGACAGTTTTCAGAGAAAGGGGTGGTGCAGAAAAAAAAACTGTAATCCAGAAATGTCAAGTCAGCCAGCACCGTGAACTGAACCAATAAACAAGCTGTTTTGGTTTAGGGCCACAATGGTATTATTGCAATGTTTTCTATAAATCTTCTCAAAAATTTACCACCATGTGTAACCCCTTCGGCTCTACTCGCCTTGCTTGCTCCTAGCGGGATTCAGATGGGCAATTCCGTCATAGGAGTCGGGCATGCTTACAAGGATGCTAAAGACCACAGTCAGTAGCATCAGTTGCTAATGCACCTCTTGAGACAAGAAGAGTGAGGTCTACCTGCACAGCTCTTACTAGCTGCCCTCTATTACACTCACCCCGTTAATCCTTACTCCCATCCATGTCACGGCAACAATGTAACCCCTCTGGGTTCTACTCCCCTCACTCATTCCGAGCAGGATTCAAACCAGCATTTCTGGCATGGGAGTCAGGTGTGCTAACAAGGACGCTAAAGACCACAGTGTCTAGTGCACCTCCTTGAGATTAGTGGAGTGAGGTTTACCTGCACAGTTCTTACTAGCTAGTCTCCGTTACACTCACTCCCCTAAACCTCAATCCCATCCGGGTCACGGCACCAATGTAACCCCTCCAGTTCTACTCTTTTCATTCGCTCTGAGCAGGATTCAAACTGCCGTTTCCAGCATGGGAGGTGGGTGCACTAATGAGGATGCTAAAGACCACAGTCTCTAGTGCACCTCCTTGAGATAAGGGGAGTGAGGTTTACCTGCACAGCTCATACTAGCTGGCCACCGTTACACTCATCCCAAATAAATCTCACTCCCATCTGGGTCACGGCACCAGTGTAACCCCTCTGGTTCTACTCCCCTTACTCACTCCAAGCGGGATTCAATGTCCCTGTGTCAATGGATTTAAAGTGACAAAATTTCTGCAGATATCTAAACATATAGTGACTGTTATTTCTATTTAAATATTAACTTCATTATTAAGCAGTTAAGGGGGATGATCTGGTGAATTCATGAATCATATTATTCTACTTTAGGCCTAGACCTTCATTATGAAATTAGCAGTCATAATTGTTTAAACTGATTATTTTCATCTTTTTATTGAAAAAAAAAATGTCAGTCACAAAGATTTAAATGCCAAGAGCCAAATATCTAAATGATTATTAATATATCAATAAGACTGTCATAATATCAGATTTTCATTCCATGATTATTGCGCCCAAAAGAATTCATGACAACAATATTACAGCAATATTTATAGTAATTTTGTTTATTTTGTATTTTCTCTCTCTCTCTTTTTTTGAATTACTAATGAATTACAATTATGAAATATGAAAGTAGGGAGGCAAAGAAAGATGTTATAACCATAACTGTACAAATGTACAAAAAGTACTTACTTTTCATCTTTAAAAGTGGTAAAGTGTCAACCAGATTATTTATTATAAATTAACATGATTTTAATATTTCATTCAGCTGGATAGATTATTTAATTAAGTAAAAGACAAACTGTCTGTAAGCAACATGGCTATATCCTCTGGATGTCAATCATCTTGAACTGAACAGCACTACTTTTAAAAATCCATTGCCCATATGGATTTTTCATTCCATTCCATATCCTTAACTCTTAAAATGGTTATTAAAGTGGTTTGAATGTCAAGAGACCCAGAAAAAAATTGGGAACTGAAGAAAACCACAGACATGGTACAATAAAAGAGATGTGTGAGGTCTTGCACAAGTTTTTGGTTGCACCGAATATTATTAATGACTCATCCAGTGACCACATGAGTTTTGGTCTGACAATTTAAACTGAGCTGAAACATTTTCAAATACCATTATACTACTCATTGCTATGGTGGGAAAGTAGAGGAAACATCCATAATATCTCTTACAGTTTTGTTTTAAAAATTATCTGACCTTAAACAGAATACGCAACTTTTGGCAATTCTTTTATATTTATCTAAATGCTGTAACACTGGCACCGAGAAAAATAAATGCATTTATAAAGTTATTAGATACTCCAAGGTTCTGTACAGTGATAAAAGATTGACTACTTTATCAACTTTATTATGTCCACTCAATGAGTCAGTATGCTGCCAACTGGCTGAGGTTAAGCACACATTCAGAACAGATATCCATCACTACGGTACCCTTCACTGCTCAAGAGGCATGTGATATTCAATCCAGTTTAATCTAGATTCATTTTAAACTAAGTGCATAATACTAGACCTTCAAACTGATGAACTCACATCAGCATCTTCCATAAGAAATGACTTTAATATCTCAGAATACAAAGAAACCAAATGGTGCTTTGCTTTCAATTTTTTCTCCACAAAAAGACCCAAAAAATACCACATTATCTCATGGAATTTGTCTGCGACTTTTATTATTGTTTTGAGACAAGGAGCTATTTTGATGATATTAAGAAATATTTTGTGATTTTTTTAATATTATTATTAACAAACAAGCAAAATAAATAAATAAGGCATACATTCTGTTGTTGTAATGTTTTCTCTGGTCTTTATTTATCATTTCACAAGTATAGCTGAAATCACAACACAGCCATTGTCTTTAACTTATGTGTATGGTGATTTTGTCAGATGATGACTTGTTCATTCATCCGGATTTTAGCAGTGCAGAGCAGCAGAATGGAAGTGACTGCATTTAGTCTTAATGGGTCACATTGTCTGACAGAAACAGAAATATGTAAATGAGAATAGTTTTATTGGGAATTTGGCTGTATTAAAATAGGAATAGGCTACATAAAAAGGAAATGAACATAAAGGGCTGATACAACGTGATAACGTACATGATGTAATCTAGTGACATTTAGGGACTTTTCAATCAGGCTTTAGCTACTTTTCATTGAAGGCATTCTGCAATACTGCTCACTGGGCAACAGAAGAGATCTCAACTTCTCAAATTATATCCAAATTTGCCAAACGTCTGCAAACAAAGGCCAACAAATTCAAAACAAACTCCAAAATTTATCCTCATCTTCTCACAAGAAAAATAAGCTTTATGTTCTTACTGTATGTCAACAAATTTCTTATTTGAGTTTAATTCCTCCTGTTTTAGGAGAAACATCTGGACCAAAGTTCATACCTAAACATAACTGAGAGCTCCATTAAGTCTCTGGAACTGTAAAAGAGCAAACTCTAAACAATACAATGTTCTTCTTGGGTCAGTTTGAGGGCACCAAAATGCAATTCATCAAACAGTCCAAGCCAACTATGTGTTCAACCAAATGAAAATGAATGCTTTTTTAATCAGGCGGTATCTAGTTCCCACTAAAAGTTGCAAAACAATTCTTGAATTACAGTCGATCAATTTCAGTTGCACATTCTGTAGCTTTACACAATAACTCTATCAAGAAATCTACCCTTTTATCTCACCTGTTTATCAGCGCAATGGTTAGACTATAAACCAGTCGGTGATGTCTCTGGAATTGCACGTGTTGCTCTGTGACCGTGGAGCCCTTCTGGCATCAAGCCACTGAGAAACTGTACAGTATAACTTTCAGTAGTTGCAGTTGAGTGAACTCGTAAACATCGCGAGCTCATACAGCTAGATGTCACGCACACTGTAGGCAACTGCAAGAAATGTTGCAATAAAATGTTTTCGCGTCTGATGTTTTCATGCTAAGACGCCCGTCTTTGTACTTCACTCCTCAGTTTTTCTTTTTCCAGAACCCATATAGATCCTTCATTCATGGCTGGTATTTTGATTGTGGTTAGTTTTGTATTTCCACAGCATCATTTTTAATCATAGTGTTTTTGTGTTGATGGCCAGAACTATGGTTACTGTAAATATTTTGACCACGTTTGGCATGTTCACCTACATTTCGTTTCTCGTATCAAAACAATTCCCGGCTATTTAACCGCAGCATGGCAGGTAGACTGATAACTAATCTTGTGGTTAAATTTTAGGTTAGCGCTAGCTTAGCATCAGTGGCGTGTGGTGGCATTAAGAAATGAGGAGGCAAAGTCCACTTGGGGTCCATTTTTGTTTTATTTTTAAGATTAATCTAAATTCATGTTCCACATGGAACACAATTTAATCTTCACTTTTTGACAAATCAATGTTATTACTATTATAGTTTTTGCAATATTTTTAATTAGTTTTTATATTTAATAGATTACGTTTTCATTTTTGATGTTTTGTCATTTTTACTAGTTTTTGTTTTTTCAAAAATACAGCCTATATAGGTTTTTTAATCATTTTATTATTTTAGTACATTAAGCTAAACAAAATAAAAATGAAAAATGCTGCCTTGGCAACTACTTGAAATAAAATGAATACCATTTTTTATATTTTATATTTGATTTGGTTTCAGTAAACTAACCCTGCAACAAACAACCAATATTACCATATTTCGTATATAATACACAAATATGTACAAATGATTATTTACATTTCTATTTATTAAATCTAAACATAATTTTTTTTTTTACTAATAGCTGTTATTTACTTATTATTAAAATGCTTAATAATACAAATTATTTCAGACCATTAGTCAACAAATCCTAATATAACCTAATATAACAAATCATAACTTTTTTTGCATATTTTTATTAAAAACAAATGCATTAAAGTGATGTTTAAAAGTAAATAATTTTACTTTCTTACAAAAATATCAAATTCTAAACATAAAAGAAAAGTTTTTTGGTTTCAACATTGATACTATGAGAAATGTTTCTTGAGCAGCAAAAAGCATATTAGAATGAATTCTAAAGGATCATGTGGCACTGAAAACTGAAGTAATGGAAATTCATCTTTGCGTCACAGGAATACATTACATTTTACAATATATTCAAATAGATGGTATTCAAATAGATATTCAAATAGATAACATTTAAATTGTAATAATATTTCACAAAATTACAGTTTTTACTGTATTTTTGATCAAACACAGGCAGTCTTGGTAAGCATAAGAAACTTAAAGGTGTAGTGGGACATCTCGGAAAATGCTAACTTTAGCCTGATAGCACTAAAAGCGAACGTCCCACCCTCCCTGCAATCGCCGTCCAAAGCCACGCCCCCTGAACGCACATACGCTCAGAGAGCGGAATACCAGAGACAACATTAAATTACTACATCAACGGTTTCCAATAACAGTCCTCACGCTCTCCCCGCTCTGCACATTTCATATATCTTATCACGTCTGACTTTTGTTCTATTTGACCGTAAGTCATAAGTGCCCTGCGAAGTGGACATCACCAGATATTCCACCATGATTCCAGTTCAAAGCATGTTCCATACAAAGGGCAATAAAGTGTGCAAGATGTGAATTTAAATTGTATTTATTTACAGAGGTATATTATGTCACACTTCTCTATAAAGTTTCGTTTGTGTGTAAAGACGCTGCGCAGTGCAATCTGCGAATGAATGTTCCGAGGTGAAATAAATTTCCGACGGATTTTCCCTGCTCAGGGAGTAGGGAGCAATGAACACTGTGTAGGGAGCATGTCAATCGGAACACAGTTAATGCAGTAGCTCTCTTCTAACGAGCTGGTTATCTGATTCAGGTGTGTTAACTAAGCAAGACATATGCAGAGCGGGGGGCGTGAGGACTGGAATTGGGAACCGCTGGGCTACATCATGTGTCATTCACCTGTGAGAAAACTTTATAGTACTGTTAGTAAAAGTACTACAATACCAGGAAGAAGATCAGGTTGTTGATGTTTGTCTCCCATTCTTGCTCTGTCTGCACAGCGTGCGTGATCGCGCTGATGACGTATCGTGTGTGCACGAACAGGGTGCGCAGAGGAATGCAAACGTTGACAGACAGGTAGGAAAGCCAATTAAAACGCTCAGACCGAACATTTTGATTGGACGAACATTTCTTGGTCCTACACCTTCCACAGAATATATAAATACAGATAAATACATTTAGACCACTTAACTTAATGATTGCTATCAGGATGTGAAGAGACTTTCAACCAGAATAACAAAAAATGTTTCTGAAGACAATCACCTATGACACCTTTAACATTAAAGGGGTCATGTGATGATGCTAAAAATAACATTATTTTGTATATTTGGTGCAATGCAATGTGTTTACGTGGTTTAAGGTTCAAAAACACATTATTTTCCACATATCATACATTATTGTTGCTCCACTCTGCCCTGTCTTTCTGAAACACGTCAATTCCTACAAATCTCATCGTTCTGAGAAGCGCAGTGTGCTCTGATTGGCCAGCTATCCAGTGCATTGTGATTGGCTGAATACCTCAAGCGTGTGAGGGAAATGTTACTCCCGTTACCATTTTAGGAAACATACAGCGTAATCACAATTTGGCGGTGGCGGCAACAATACTACAGCGAGAATAAAAGTTATGCCTTCTTTCTTTGCGTAAACATTTGGGCAGTGTTATGCAAATCTTCCAACACAGTGACGTAGATATGTGGGGCGTGTTTAAATGAGGCATTTTAGGAAGGCGTGAACGAGTCTCAACTTTTAAAAAGAATATCTCTTTGGGTTTGAGACTTTAGTCTTTGAAGCTTTACGGATCTTATCTATGCATGAACAGCTTGTTATACTCCAAAGGAAAACTTGAAATAGCATCATATGACCCCTTTAAAAATCACACCAACTTTTAAAAGGTAGCGTGCACACACCAAAACGAAAAATGTTCGAGAGTTGTTTACTTTATCATTAGTTCATCCACCAGTTTGACCAACTCAGAATGGCTGCAAGCACCACTGGCCAACAATATCGCAATTGGCAGCGAGATCAGCCAATCACAGCTCACAGATGGAGGAACCGCTTTACATTCTATTTGACCGTATGAGATTTTCTCATCCAAATTTTCTTTTGACAAGCCACAACCTCACTTGCCTCTGGAGAAAAACGCCCCTGCTCAGCATGTTCTTTCTGGTTGCACCTTGCAACACATTTAGACTCAAAACTGCTGATAAGGTTACTAGAAGTGTTGCACATCTGTTTATCACAGGTGCATACTATGCTCACAGTACCCGTGAAAATGACAGAATCCCTAGTGGCCCAAAGTTTCTTTTGTTCATAGTAGTTGGAAAGTTGCCTTCACAAAGAAAAGTTGCACCAATTTTTTGTATGGATAACAAACAGAAGTGGTCACTAATGAACACATGTGGACAGACTGAACCATTGCAGTTTCTTTCAGCATGAGGCTCTGGCCACTGATAAGACTTGGCCAAAGTGCACACTTTGAGAAGCGTTACTTGTGGTTGGTCGGATGCACGAGATGCATTGGAGTCCCAGCCAACTATTGAAAGCAGATTGGCAACGTCGGACAAGTTTTGTCCAGGCCAGAAAGGCCACTGTTGGTTTTCTTGGGTAGAGCGTGGCCAGGCATTCCTGTACAAGCAACAGCTCCTCTAATTACTCATGTCTGAAAGGAAGCAAAAGGGGGTCACTTCCTTGAACCGAGCAAACTCTTCAAACCTCCATGTTTTTTTTATGCTCTTCCACTTTGTTTAAAGATTAAAGCATCTAGATTTCATGTTTTTTTTCTGCTTCACTTTTTTCTAAAGGGCCTGATTTCATAATGAAATCAATTTCACTCCACATCCCAGCCAATGCTGTGTTTGTTATAGCAGGAGCAGCGCATAAAGACGAGATTGTATTTCTTCTGTGCTCAACAAAGCGATCTAATTGTCTGTTCCTAATCAACCAGTACTGTGAGGAAGGCTTTCTAATTATGTAACCATAGTTTCTGACTTGTAAACAATAGATGGACATTCTGTATTTTTGAATTATCTTTAAGCCATGGGGCATGGCATATGCTGGCAGAGGTTGATATGGTGCTTTCTTTATTATGTTGGGTCATGCCCTTGTAAATGATACAATAGGTTAAATACAACAGGCTAACTGTAGGTTCAGTACAGCAGGCTTACTATAAGGCCAGTATAACTACCACTATTACCTGAACCAACCATTTTTAATTTTTCTGGTTAATCACTGCACCAATAACACCACCACCCCCCATCCTTCCACCCTTTTTAATGCATGTTTTATTTATACAGTACATAAACATTTTTAAATGTTCAGATAAAAAAATTGATATATTCCATTATCATGCAAATGCAGTTTCTAAAGCATTTTTTATGAATTGTTTTTTAAACTTTTCAAAAAAAATTTATTTTAATATTTTAATTAGACTTCAATACCGAATTGCTACATTAGCTATATTTCCCAGTAACAAGGGTGGTAAAATCACTGTTTTTGAAGTAACTAAACACAGCTTCATTGTTTGTAGAGAGAGAGACAGATGCAGATAATTCACACATGCAACTTTAATCTCTCTCTCTCTCTCTCTCTCTCTCAAAATGGCCATATTTGAGAAAAAAGGTCAAGTAGTTTGCATCACTGGATTTAGCTGTTGGTCATTTAACAATTCTATTGTAAAACAGTTGACTAATATTAAATGATTTGCAGCTTCCATCTTACCTCACTCTATTTCATCGTTAAACAGACACTTTGCACTGGAATTCACGCTCTGCTTCTGTGAAAAGTAAACCCCATCTACTTTCATTTGATTGGCCATCTTAATTAATTTGACGTTGATCCACTGATCTGCCGGCGAATGATTTGCCGGAGCCATGCACATCTGTAGACTAGCGCAAGTTATTTCTCACATTTTAATAGTATTTATTGCTCTTAACAGGTTGTGTAACTATGAGGAATGATTACCTCAAAATGTATGTCCTTATGCAATTTTCCCTATATTGCTCACATACCAGTGATTATCCCTCTGCATGCCACTGTCACATAGGTTGCCGACCCCTGACCTATTAATTTAAATGGCATATTAATTAATTTATATGCCATTAAGTATTAAATAAGTGTGAAGCCTACAAATTCACATTGGGTTGTGGATATGAATACTATCTCAAATTATGTGACTTGTTGAGAATAGGCATTGTTTCCCATCAGATTTTGTGAGACTGTGGTGGGTGGACCTCAGGCCCTCTATGTTCTAGTTCTTTATAGCTTCACGGCTATAAAGAACTAGAACTATGCGTTCACGCCATGTTGCAATTAATAATGTTAATAATTAATAATGTTCTACTCTGAGCTGTTCCACGTCTTCGGACTTGGAGGTAAAGCCTAAGTAGCACCTAAATTAATCTGGCAGTGGACAGTAGTTACGTGGCCCAAGTCGTCGCTCTCAGAACATTCCCAACTTACAAGTTGTAACTACAAGTTTTGCGAGCATGTGAATGCTTCGTTGTTGATAGTTTTGCCATAGAAATGCATAATTTTGAGTCAGAGGCTACATTCACACTAGTGCGTTTTCGTTTTAAAATGTATAACTTTCGCTACAGTTACACCTGTCGTTTACACTACTCTGGCATTTTCGACCAGAGTAACATCAAACGTTGTCATCTTGGAATTATGGTAATTACAACATGCCATGAATGCAGCTTTACGTTACGGTCCTTCATAGTGTCCGCTCTCACGTGAGTGGTGCGCCACGTGCGCCGTCATGCAGTCAGATCAATTTTTTCTCTTAGCTGTTATCATTAGAATATTGTCAACTTCTTGTGTTTTACATTTGCTATTTTAGTTAAAACTGTGGTTCCTCTTTAAAAATAAATAAATAAATTAATTAAAAAAATTATTAAAATCATGGCATTACATACAAATTTATCAAATTCTGAACAATCGCCCATCCCTACCTGACAACCACATACAGTCTAATCTAGATACACCCTAGAATCTGCATAGCAACACCCTGGCAACTGCATGTTGACATCATAACAAATACCTAGGAATTCCTCTGAAAACACCTACAACCACATAACAACTTACTCAAAAGCAACTGCGTAGAAATGAGCTGTCAACCACCTAGAAACATCCTGAAAATCAACTAGATACACCTCAGCAGCTGCATAGCAACAACTTAGCAAACATCTAAAAATACCCCAACAACTTCATAGCAACACCTTGGCAATCACCTTGCAAAACCCAAACAAATAGGCTACCTAGAAACACACTGACAACTAGGGCTGTGCAAATAATCAAATGCGATTGTCATGCGCATCCCGTCAGTAAACCCGGTTCTGTGATTAGTAGTAAATCTCCATCACCTATTTTCAGATGGAGTGGCATTTAATATAAAGCCGTAGTTCACTGACAAGCGATGCAATTTCGCGTTCATAATCGCAGGCGATACATCGCCGATAATTAACATTATATGAAAGTGATAACTGGCAACCGAGTTTACATCAAACAATTGCAAGCAAAAATATCAGAATTGTGAGTTTGTATCAAACGATTCAGAGGAAAAAGTTTTTTTGCAAGATGTAAACTCTCAATTGTGTGAAAAAAGTGAGAATTATGAGATAAACATTGCTCTTAGTGCTGTCAAACGATTAACCGCATACAAAATAGAGGTTTTTGTTTGCATTATGTGTGTTCTGTGTATATTTGTATACATAACATATTTTTCTGAAATATATACATGCATGTGTGTGTATTTATATATACATAATAAATAGACACAGCACACATACACATATTATGTAAACAAAAACTTTTATTTTGGATGCCATTGATCACGATTAATCGTTTGACAGCACTAAGCTATATAATTGAATTGATGTGTTTTATGTCAACATGATGGGAAATTATGATAAATATATTACAAGCCACTCGCAAAAGTTCACTAAGTACACGTGATCGTAATAAGCTATTGAAATATTCATTCATGTTGTAAAGACAGTTCTCCAATTGAAATCTATTGCAGGGAAATAGAAGCGGCTGTTAATATTTAAACCGCCACACTGCACTAAATTAAACAAGCAGGTTAACGTCCTGCAACATTTAACGTTTTCTCTCTTCCCCTAACGACATTCACGTGGAGTCTTGAGGGGATTTATCGAGTGCTTCCATCATTATAGCATGTTACATACGAAAGTACTCACTAACACACGCCAGGCTGCCTGCCGCCATGGTTCACTAGTTGATCTGTCACACACTAGTGCTCTCTGTGTTAATGTGCAGCCTCTGACAGCTAAAAGGAATCTAAAAGGCTTCAAGGAAGAGCTAGTACTCCTTAGTCATCTGTTCTGGGCAGTACACGGCCAACCGCAGTGAAGTGCCGTGCAAAGAGGCGGCGGGATTACGAAAGCTGATTCATCTTAAAGGTATATTACACCTTAAAATGGCCCGCTACTTAACTCACCGTTTTTCATGTCACTTCTGCTTCTCTCACCAGTTAATAAGTTAACAAGCAAGACAGTTAAAGTTCATTTAAATGTAAATAAGTAAATAATAATAAAGTGAAATAAAGAGTAAGGTGTGGCCCTGTAAGAGGCCATTACTCATCCTAAAGGGGAGGGGTAGTTCAGCCAATATTATAGGTCGCCGCATTGACTTTTGGAATATTACATATTCCTGTGATCAACAGTTTATTATTATTATTTTTACACATTTTGCTAATCATGCAAAAAATTACAAATAAACACATCTTTTATAAATTTTAAGCTTAAATATAATGGTCAGTTAGAAATATGTCACAACGCTGAAGTAAAGTTGGTAGCAACTTCCAGTTGACTTTGACTTTAAGCTTCCAACAACTCTTTCAGGCTTTATTTAAAAAACATTTTCGCTGAGTATACAGTAGTTAGAATAGTTTGCAAGAGCATGATTATAAACACGTGTAAGCTGTAAAAGCGACTAGTTCGAAGATTACCAGGTTGTTGTGTTGTTGTTTAAAGTCCTGTAGTCCGATTTAGCAACTCATTTAACCAAAAACCAATTAAAAAAAAAAAAAAACATCTAAAAACAACTAACAATGGAACCAGAAGTGCTAAAATGTGAACTCATTTTAAGATTTTTCCTACAGAAGTACCTGCAGCACAATATTATTTACTTTTCATTGGTGACCACTTGATGTCCACCCCCCCTTTTTTGCGTATAGGAGGAAACATCACTAAGTGATCACCAACGAAACCCCCCAACAAGTTGATGCCTCAAAACCCACCCTAGACAAATACTAGACTAAATCATTTGGAATTGCAACATCTAGTCCTATTACGCAAGTTAAGTACTCCCCTTCATGTCATTCTATTTTATTACATTATGTTTTCTGTGGCCCACAAAAGCGAAAAACATCCAGCCATTTCAAGAGGAATTCATGTTATCTGGGATTTCATCAAACGATTTCCCCACACAGATTTCACATAAGGATCAGCTGGTTTTAACAGTGAGTGAGTTGCGGTTTATACAGCTCTATATACTATTAACAATAGATAATGCCTGTGAAATTTCACCGCAGTTTCTCTAATGTGACCACTCCTTTAGATAGCTTTTGCCAGCAGTTTATAGCGATCAAGCTAGTGATTAGTTTATATTGTGCTGTATTATGCTGTAATGACAAAATGGAATTGGTGTCATAACCAACGTGGACACTATGAAATGTATTTTCATGTTTGTGTTGCATGGAAAAAATAAAAGCATACGGGTTTGGAACGACACATGAGGGTGAGTAAATAATGACAGGACTGTCTGTCTCAGGTGAAATAGTCCTTTAAAAGATTACACTCGGTGTAATAAATGATTTTTATGCAACAATGATCTATTAAAGCTGCTTTCTACAATTGCTTATCTTTGATTATTGCACCTTTGCAGGATGAGGTCATGATCGGTCATGTCTAGATGGTAACCATCATTCTGTTACATTTAGATACTGTTTACTTGGAGTCCTACAGCAACACTAGCCTACACTTAACCTTTGCAAATCTACAGAATGAGGCTTGTCATATAAACACCATGATCATCTTGATTTAGGTGGGCAAATATAGTAGGGGCCTAACATTTGAGTTCTGAGATCTAATTTAAATATGAAAAATTTACAATGCAATATTATAATGTAAGATTACAATGATATATTGAAGGTTAGGTCACTATTAGGTTTGTAGCAAATAAGTACAAGATGCTCTTTTAAACATGATTACATCAATCATCAGAATCTACACAAACTTGTATATCAAAGATGATAATGCATCTGCCAAAAAAGAAGGGAAAAGCTCTGCCATCTCAACACAGAAAACATTTAGTTGCAACATCAGAGAGACGTCAACAAATCGTTATTTCATGTGAACGTGGAGATGTTAGAGTGTACGCTGCTAGTTGCAAAGTTTACAAGAGCTTGCGTTAAACCCTACACTTTCAGAAAAAAAAGGTACAAAAGCTGTCGCTGTGGTGGTACCATTACAAAGGGTAATAACATGTGTACCATTTAGGTACTAATAACTACACTGTATTATGTATTAATATATACATTTGAGGTACAAATATGCTTCTTTTAGGGTACAAAAGTGTACCTTTTGAAAAGTTACTGCCCCAGTGACAGCTTTTGTACCTTTTTTTTCCTCAAAGTGTAGTGTTTGAAGCTGTTGTGCATCTGCTCCCAAGTCAGCTGCTCACTGTTTGCTCACATTTTAATGCATTTTCTTTTCCGTTGGCACACTTTCACCTTCTGCGCATCAGCCGGTGCAGAAAAGATGCTAAAAGCATCAAGGAAATTCTGTACATCTACTAAATGATTTACAATGCAATAAAAACACATACACTTGCACATGACTGAAACATGTTTGATAAAATGTTTATTATTGATATTAAAAATGAAAGTACATGAATTGTGCATTTCGGATGTTCTAGCGTGCAGAGGTTAAATCAATTAAAATACACACAGGCTGCGTGGGCTACTGATATTAAATCATTGCCAATGAAAGACAAAAGATCCCTTCATTTTTAGCGCAAAAGGATGTGTTTTCCTTACATGCCTTTTTCGCATGGAAAGTTAAGTTTGGAAAGAACAACAATGGATGCAGTCCTTGCAGGAATAGCAACAGAAAAATGGCAATGTCTTCGGAAATATGGGATGTTTGAATAATAAAAATAATGATAGTAATTATAATAATTGCACTGCTTCGTCACAACTGATATGAATCAGATAAATATTGGATTATCAAGGCAGAGGGATACACTGCAGGCACTTAGACCTTTAAATTTCAAGGTACTAAGCGATACTATAGTATCATTTAATGACCATAAAGATGGGGCACGTACAAGAATCGATACTGACTTCTTGTGCTTGGCTGAGAAACTGCAAAAAAAATGGCCTTGTATTGGGTTTTTCACATAAATCCACTGATGTTTCCTGAGCATTAGGGTAACTAAGTACGGTAGCCCTTCAACAACTGAGATGAAGATATATGGAGGACTTGAAAACACACCCCAACCAAAAGGAAATGAGAGGATTTAGGGCTTATTGTTGTAAGATGGCAAGACTCTTTGTGACATCATATTGGTTTTGTTTTTACTTTGCTTTACGGCTGCAGTTCAATTGCTCAGCAACAACAGAAAACATTGAACCAGGGACAACATCTCCATCTTCCTGGAGGCTCTTCTTGACCTCAAAAACATGGCTTTCTTTTGCGGATTACCTTAGAGAAGCCAAAAATTGATGATATGACAATGAAAACGGCACTAAAGTGGCTTAAACTGTAGTGGGTTGTGTACAATCACGGCATATAGAGACCGGGTTATCCAGATCCTTGTGAGGAAAGTTAAACACAAGTTTTTTTTGTAGTTGTTTTTGTTTTTTTATAAACAGAAATCCATTTGGCAGATTAAAAAGCCATGCGGGAGGGAGAGAAAGAGAGAGAGAGAGAGTCTTCTGAGTATGTGCCTATTTTTGTATTACAACATGCCTAAGCGATCCAGGCTACAGCTGCTGTTAAAATATTGATTTTAAAATAGCTCTGTGGCGAACC
>JAFVLL020002547.1:0-15423 GCA_021397915.2 Tor tambroides | reverse complement strand
AACCTTCTCCAGAGTGCTCAGGACCTCAGACTGGGCCGAAGGTTTACCTTCCAACAAGACAATGACCCTAAGCACACAGCTAAAATAACGAAGGAGTGGCTTCACAACAACTCCGTGACTGTTCTTGAATGGCCCAGCCAGAGCCCTGACTTAAACCCAATTGAGCATCTCTGGAGAGACCTAAAAATGGCTATCCACCAACGTTTACCATTCAACCTGACAGAACTGGAGAGGATCTGCAAGGAGGAATGGCAGAGGATCCCCAAATCCAGGTGTGAAAAATTTGTTGCATCTTTCCCAAAAAGACTCATGGCTGTATTAGATCAAAAGAGTGCTTCTACTAAATACTGAGCAAAGGGTCTGAATACTTAAGACCATGTGATATTTCAGTTTTTCTTTTTTAATAAATCTGCAAAAATGTCAACGATTCTGTGTTTTTCTGTCAATATGGGGTGCTGTGTGTACATTAATGAGGAAAAAAAAAGGAAAAAAAAATGATTTTAGCAAATGGCTGCAATATAACAAAGAGTGAAAAATTTAAGGGGGTCTGAATACTTTCTGTACCCACTGGATATATATTTATTTATTTATATATATATATAAATATGTTATGCACGATGCGTACGTCCTATGTCATCTGCCCACAACGTCTTGCACATATGACAGTCAGCAGAAGTGATCGATTCACTGCAGGAGACCTTCATTCACCCACTGGAGCTGTGTGAGGCACATTTTATTATGGATGCACACGCTTTATTTGACTAATTTTGGACTGTTGAAACAGAAACACCCGCTTACTCCCATTGAAACGCTTGGAAGGGCAAGGAAAAATTTTAATATAACTTTGATTGGATTCATCTGAAAGAAGAAAGTCGTGGTTTGAGGGTAAGTAAAACATGGGCTATTTTTCATTTTTTGGGTGAACTATCCCTTTAATTGCCATGAAAATAATGTCATAATGCAAAATATTCTATAATGCAATGCAAAAAAATGAAATTAAATTCTTGTAAGATTCATGTAAGAAATAGTCAGCCATGCAGTCATTATTGCGAAACAAAACTAATGATACTGATAAGGTGATCAGGACCTCAATGTGAGGACCTGAAGTGGTTAACTTGAGAATAATGACAGTCTGCAATGAATCCTTTTGTATTCCCCCTCTCTCTTTCTATCCCATAATTTCTTGTCTTTTCTCTGCTGCTTTACAATAAAGAATGCCCCAAACTACAATAAAAAAAGACAAATGTTTAGAGGAAGTTGAGCTGAACCATAACTTTAAAGCAGCCATAAAAGTAAAAGGCCCCTGAAGGGCACACAAATACCCTGACAGTGTTTCCTTAAGCAAAAGAAGTCCATCAACCGACAGCAAATCTCTCAAGCTACGCTGAGGAATCTGCACACAATTCAACACCATGACAACAGATGGAGAAATGCTATTCTTCCGCACACCCCACCCCACAGCAGCACAATCATCTCAAAAGACTTCAGCCCTGTGGAAACCACAGCAACACTACAGATGACCAGAGAGCACCATACGTGACAAAACTGCTATCTGCTCCCAAATTAAATCCAGCTGAGAACTGCGGCAAAGAGAGAGAGAGAGAGCGAGTACGTGAGAATAAAGACGCCTCACACTTAGGACTGAGCCGCATCTCTTTCCCCCAGTGGGACAGAGGGTCTTTTCTCCTCCCTGAAGGGGGTTGAATGTGACACAGAGGCAGAGCCGTCCCCTGACAGAGAAGCTCCAACGCAGGGGACAGATGTTCCAGCTGGGCTCAGCCGCCGTGACATCTCGGCCTCCAGCTGCTGACCGCCCACTTTCCATTGCTCAGCGCAGTCTTGTTAGGGACGGGCCTTTGCTTTTCAAAAAGGAGAAATGGAATGGAGGGAGACTAAATAAATTAGAGTGTAAGAACCACAGCCACAGCTTGAGACTGCATGTTAACTAGCATCACATGAAGACAGATCCATACTGCAGAGGATTCTGGTCAGGAATGTCCAGTTAGACAGAAAGGACTTTTAACCATACTGTAGTTTCACTTTGCTTTACGAGGCCTTTAGGGCCAATCTAGAATCAGATAATACAGAGAATAAATGTGCAACCTTTTCATAGTCTTAATACACTATTAGCAGGAAGAAATGTGCAATATTATAAAGAAATACTGAAGAATTCAAATTTTATACAACAAAGCGCACTTTGCACAATGTATCCCACAATGCAATGTCTGACATTCCTTTTCTAGCCGTGACTTTACTTGACTGATTATTTGATTAGTCTGTCAAATGCAGGATATTTAAATAAATAAATAAATTAATTAAACAAATAAATAAAGTTATATTTATACAGAACTCATTTTTTTTTATCTTTTAATATATTCCTTTTGAAAATATTTCTTCTCATTGTTAATGTTGAAAATAGTTGTGTTCCTTAATATTTTTGTAGAAAGCATGATTTTAAGGATTCTTTGATGAAGAACAACATTTATTTCAAATATAATAGAGTTTTGTATCAATTAAGGCTTTACTGTGACATTTGACCAATTTAATGCATCCTTGCTGAAAAAAAATAAAATAAAAAATTACTCACCCCAAACTTTTGAATGTTGGTGTATATTAATATATTAATGCATTTATTTACTTTCTGAAACCTCAAGGTCATTTATAATTAACATGGAATAATCAACAAATAACAAACAATAAACTTAATATGCCATCGGGATTGCCATGTGCAGGCAATGGAAAATGTTATTTGACAATAATGTAGCATACTGTATTGCATTTACCAAGAACCACTATTTTTAAATAACTGTAGGCAGTATACAATATCTACTATGCAGTATTCAGTAAATAGTAGCCAGTATTCCATCCAAACACAGTCAAAGCTGCACTCAAGACCCTTGTTTACTTTCTACTAGTGTCTCAAACAAATCTTTGAGTCAAGAGGTTTGATGCCATAGACTTTGGCAAATTCTAGTTGTTGTTCCCTGGAAGCGTTCACTGCCTGGGAACTTATAAACATGACCGTTTCCCGACGGACTGATAAAAACCTGTGTACTGACTCCCAGAAACTGCATAAATCTAGCCGATCAGATTGGACATTTTGAGGAAGCTCTTGCCGTTTTTAAGGGCAATTCACATCAAACATGGTCATGCCGTCTGAGGACGAGACTGGACAAGCGGAGCACAACTGTTCTCTGGGCATACTCTGGGATACTGGCCAGGGTATGAAGACCCATTGCATTCGACATTCATTCCTTGGCATCTATAGCAGGCGGCCTCCAGTGACATGGAGCTCCAGAGGGAAGCAGAGAACTCTACAGCTGTCTCTGACTAGATCACTACCACAGGATCAGACACAGGTGGAAAAATTAAAGGGGTAAATCATAAATGGCATGATGAGGTTTTAATAAAAGTTGGCTGTTTATGTAGTAGAAATGTGATTATTTAAAATTAGTTCTACATGACTAGAGAAAATTATTGAAGCCCATTTCTGCCACTGAATAAAAATCTCACAATTCTCAATTCTGACTTTTTTTTTTGTTTATATCACACAATTCTGACTTTATAACTCATAATTGTGAGTTTAAATTTTGCAATTCTGACTTCTTAAGTCAGAATTGTGAGATAAAAGTCACAATTACTTTTTTTTACATTTTTTATTCAGTGGCAGAAACGAGCTTCCATAGAAAACAGAGAAAAAGAGCTGTGGCCAAAAAAATAAAGAAAACGTCAGTAGAAAACTTGTAGTTTTCAGAAAAGCCCTGGAGCTCTGGTGTATTTTTGCTGACAAATAAACAGGGATATCTTGGGACAGGGAAACAGAAAACTAATACACATTGTTCATTTATGCATACTACCAACACTGTAACAAAACAAAGCTGTTCGGAAATTGGCAAACTAAATAAAACATGGATTCATTTAGTAATGAACCACCACTGTGTGTTGCTCGGAAAGGCACAACAGTTCTGCTGTGGCTTTTTTGGAACTATTTTTGTTGGCGAAATTGAGCAAAAACAGAATTTAGTGTCTAAAATGTAACCGTATACCTTCTTGTTTATGGAACTGTTGTATAAAATCAGTATCACATTTGCAATCGTCCAGATAATCGAGGAAAAACAATAAAACTCTCGCTTGTGTGATATTGCAAACAACATTTTGCGACATTTTTTTGGCCTCATAATTTTAGGGGCATATAACTGCATTCTAACAGAACATACATTTAAAATGGCCAAAAATATGAGAGAAAATATAAGTTAATAAAACACACTGAAAACATATGTAAATATATTTGAAAATTTATATTAGCAATGCATTTTGGGCCATTTATTAATATTGTTGATTTTTATACATTTAAAAATGTCAAGAAACTGTCCCGCAGTCTAAACTTTGATTTGAGTTTTAACTAAAATATCTGTCATTAATTTCTTATTATCTGAATAAAAAAAAACAAACAAACAACAAAAAAAAAACCCTGAGAACACCACTATGTCAAACCACCATTATAAAATAAAAAGAAATTTTACAAAAATATAAAACACACACACACACACATTATTTCTTATGCTCATTTTTGTTCTGCAAAGAAATCAGTAAATGTAATAACATGAGCAAGATCCATTGTATGCATAACATCCATATGGCAGCACAGCAGGTTTTCCATTGTGGTACAGAGTTGTCATATGGCAAAATTCATAATTCTTTTATAAGTCATAATTCATCATTCGCAATTTTCTGCAAAGCTGTGAAAAACAGTTTTGTAACAACAACAGCTAGTTAACTTATTAAAAGATGGAGCAAAAAAATCATGATGTTGAAGAAACACACCGATGTGTTAAACAGAGCGTTTCATCTGTGGTCATGAATGGTAAAAAAAAATCAAAGGTCATGTAGCAACAGCATATTATTGGTTACAATAATATATTGTTGGAAATAAAGGAGCAGTCTTTAAAGCTGTAGTGTTTTATGGTGAGAAAATTAAGAAAAAATAATACTTTGCCATATGCTGTATACCATACAGGTCTGAATAAATGTGCAAAAAAGGAATGTGCATGCTATGCAAAACCCCACAGTGCTGCACAGTGAAACACCACACACAGAACACACAGCTCTCTGCTTGCACTCCAGAGAATCACACTCATATCAACCAGAGAGAGAGAGAGGAAGAAGGAGGCCGATAAGATCCACTCAACTCAGATTCCTTTCTCACACAAAACAGAGGCGCTGTGCGACGGTGATATTCAGGACTTTAAAACACTGAGACAAATTGGCTGTGTGTAAAATCTCAGAGCCAGGTTTAATGGAGGCTCCCCGAGGGAGCACGGAGAGTAATTTGCGGCGGCACAGAGACAAACAAAACGCTCAGGCTTGCTCTGACAGCCACGGATGGATTGCATAAAGACTTTATGGGAAGATGGGGTTCAGCGCACGAGTCGACTTAAACATGACCCACATTCTTCAGTCTCAAACCTCTCCGCTCGACTGCACGCTCACGGCCACTGCAGGCCTCACATCGACGAGCAGAACCACTCTGAAAGCTGCTCAGCAAATCAAGTGAGGGGAAAAGAATCACAGGAGGTTGAAAACTATTGACATGTTTAAAAGAAAAAGTTAACTGCTGCCTTATCTTCAATAACCCTTGTGTAAAAATATTCTGTTGTTTTTTGTTTTTTTTGAAATGCATACTTAATAAAGATTAAATATGCAATTTCTACTTACAAAAATGGAATTGCAAAGATAATGTTTTCAGACAGGTTTCCTGAACAGCTCGCATTCAGCCAGTGGTTGGTAAAACAAATATTCCCGGTTCAACTCACTCCAATGGTTGAGCCAATGCAATATTTTGATTTCAAAAATTTATGTTACTTCTATAACAGACTGGTATTAAAAAAAATAAAAAATAAAAAAAAAATATGAGTGATGCACCAATATTCATAGTTCTGACTGATAAAATGGTGTATATTAACGTTCTTTATTTGACTAAATAAATTAAACACTAAAAACCAATCATTTTAAATTTAAACAAAAATTGTATAATAAATAATACTAATATAAATACATAAAAAGCATAAAAATAGAGCATAAGCAATTAAATTTACAATATACTGACTGATAGTGATGAAATAAAGTCTAATATAAAAAGATTTGGTGAAATATATTGTGCACTACGGAAATACATTTTAAACCACAATTTAAAATGATTTAAAATTATTATTAAATTAATTTATTTGATCAAAAATACAAAATAAAAATACAAAATCAAAACTAAAACAAAACAGCAATATTGTGAAATATTATTATAACTTAAAATAACTGTTTTTAATTTTAATATATTTAAAAATCCATATATTTATTTAATATATATTTAAAATATTTCAATTTTCAGTTTCATCAGTGTCACGTGATCCTTCTAATATGCTGATTTAGTCCTCAAGAAACATTTCTTATTATTATCAATGTAGAAAACTGCTTAATTTTTTTTTTTTTTAAAACCATACTTTTTTCAGGATTTTTTGCTGAATAAAATACTCAAAATGTCATTAATCTGAAATAGAATATATATTTTTTGTAACACTGTAAGAGTCTTTACAGTCACTTTTATTCAATTTAATGCATCCTTGCCAATTTAAAGTATTAATTTTCTTTAAAGTGGCAAGGAATTTCTTTAAAATATATAAATAAATAAATAAATAAATGAACATTAGTGCAACTAAGAAGCACAAAGCCAGTCAGTCAGATTACAGCTTTAAAAATACACACACACACACACAAAAACACATATCACCTCAAAAAAGCACAAGACTGAATCAAAAGAATCACTCTTAAGTAGCGTCGCGCTCTTGCCTAACAGTGACAGCTTTTTTTCACAACCAGAAATGAAACCAGCGGTCAGGAAACTGCGGTGCACTAACAAGAGTATTACTAAAGAAATGGGCAGAAGAGGCCTGTGGAGGCAGAGGAGTAGAGAAAAGCTCCGCCAATCTATCACAAGAAAGTCTTTTGTTCAGGGCTGAATGTGAAGGCCCAGCTCCCAGACTGCGATACCCTCCTCCAGCATGGCACCTCTGGCCATGTCAAGTCCTCCATCTCTGGCAAGAAGCACCGGAGGGAAGTGACCCGCCGATTAATAACCTGTAACGGCACGAAAAGCCCTCTGCCGGCCGGGCGTGATCCTCAGCGTGAGTGACCGCTCTCCTGTGGCACAGAGCGCTATTCATCATTGCCAAATGAAAGCAGCTACGGCAGAATGGACCTCATTCATGTCGCTGTCCGATCAAATTACACTGGCCACAAGGGGCCGCCACACAATGTGCCTTGTTTTGGATTCTTCCAAAAGGCCGTTCACGGAAACACCTTGTATGAAAGGACCGCCGGCAGCCATTAAGCAAGGAGGATGTCCAATCAGTCTCCAAAGTGTTGAGCGTGAAGAGTAGAAACTGTAATGGAACAAAACCAGGAGAGCCAAACACATCAATCAGAGCCAGTGTGTCAACGGAAGTAAACAATGTTGAAATGATTTTTGTGAGCTTAAAGTCTTAATACTGGGGTATGTAAAATGATACAAAGATAATATAATTAGATCACCTGCCATCTTGTTAAATGCAGCATGAACAGCATGGTTTGATTGTGAAAAATGACTGTTCTTTGAAATAAAAGTCTTGAACCCATGAGTCACTGGTTTAAATCAAGTCTTAATTCATCACATAAGAGTTGTATTAGGGATGGTTTGTGCAAAAAATGAAAATTCTGTCACGATTTACTCAACCCTCCACTTGTTTCAAACATGTATGAGTTTCTTTCTTCTGCTAAACACACAAACACATACAACCACACACAAAATTTTTTTGAATAACATTTCTAACCAAACAGTCGACAGTATTTTTTCCCCCATACTACTGTCAACTGGTTACCAACATTTGTGTGTTCAACAACAGAAAAAAAACAACAACTATAGGGTAAATGTAGAGTAGAGTAAATGAAATAATCTTCATTTTCCATGTTTTCTTTTTCAAAAATGTCCATCATTCAAAAAAACAAAACAAAACAAAAAAAAACTTAAAATGTTGACATTTTTAATTTGTTGACAAATGTTGACACTTCATAATTTTTAATAATTTAATGACTTGTTAAATTTAATCTTTAGCAAGTCTCATAAAAATTAATAAATTCATTTGTAGCATTCATTTTTTTTTATTCATTTAGATTCCCAATTTATTTATTTTATTTTTTTGTAAGCTGAACCCACTAGACCTAAAACATTTACTTGAAGTACTATCTGTGACTGTTACCACATGAATTTTAATATTTCAATAACTGAATGACATATTTGCATGTTCATGGTTCTCTAATGTCCATATTCTTATTCTTATTATTATTATTAGATGTTGAAGTAGTATTAGTATTTTGTTTCAAGTAATAAAAATAAAGAAACATATTCTTGCTAAATTACAATTACTTACAATTTACTGTAAAATAAAATGAATATTTGATCATTATAATAATTAAATGGACTAAACAGTTATTTAATTAAATTGTAGCCTTGATTTAATACTCTGAGTATCGTAATTATCACGCATCCCCATTTATTTACTTTAATTTGACATTTGAAAAGCATATTTATTAATAATGGCCAGTTGTCTTTCATGAAGCCCCTAAAGGAACATGATGATGGAAAATTATATTTCAATACTTTTGAAACAAAGAAAAACTTTTCTTTCACTGACAAAGAAGTCAAAGGTTTTGGAAAAAAACATTTGTGGGAGAAAATGCATTTAAAAAAGCATTAAAGTATTATTCATCCTCTCATCTCAATTTTTTTGTTTCATCACCATGTCCCTTTAGGAACTCTGTAATCTCTATTAGCCATAACATGAAAATATTTATTAATATAGGACAGAATTTTAATATTGGTGCACCCCTGTTAGTTAGGTCCAATTATTAAGAATGTCTTCAAAACTAAAACAAAATAAAGTAAAGAAATCAAGTGAAATCGGAATCATTAAATTCCCATTCTAACTCAAAAGTGTAACAGCCACCCTCCACACACATGTTGCACTTAATCAGCGTAATCAGGTCAAAACTAACCAGATGAAAGTGAGAGAGAAAGAGAGACAATGCGAGGAAAGGAGCAGAATGAGAGATGGAGTGATGAAGGCAGGGACAGACAGTGAGAGACGAGATAGACATAGTGTGGCTCCTCAGATGTCATTAAACCATTTAAGCAATTTTTACAATCTGACATCACACGACAGGCTGTCATAACTAAGTGGAGATATGAGCGGCTGAGTTATTGGAAGGTGTCCAGTCTGTTGTAAAGGCAGGCAGCGGTGTTGAGTGTTTGTTCCCGGCTGCATACTAACACACAGCATTAATGATGAGGCCTATCACACAGAAGCAGCACAGGGTCGCAGCGAACTAAAGATAAGAGCTGCTGATCAATCTCTAGACTCATACCTCAGATGCTTCCATCCATTTAAACCAGGTCACAAACTGCCTCTGGAGTCATTCAAATGGATGGTGGATTTCCTGGAAGAAAAAAAAAAATTACTTACTTAATATATATATCTTGTTTTACTTTACAGAAGAAAATCATTTTATTTTAATTGTAGTGTTATTTTGTACAGTTTTGTCATAATTAGTAGTTTTTGTTTTGGTCTCATGACAAAAATGCACATCCGAGAACTTTCTCGCAAGATGCAAAATACATACCGCCATGTAGGTTTCGCGACATATTCGATTTGAAATGTCCACTGAGTGGCGCTAAAAGAGTGTTTGTTTTTTCCCCCCGGAAAATATGAATGTATATTGGCGGTGCGTTCCAAACGGGATATATCGCACTCCGAAGGGCACTTCGGAGTGAAAAGAATCATGGCTGCCATATTGAAGTGTCGTTTCAAACCGAAGTGCTCAAAACTGGCCACTTCAAAGGGCCCTTCGGAATGAAGGATTTCGAAGGGTATAACTGATGGACACTTCGGGCCCCCATGATCCTTTGCACAGATGCTTTGCATGATGACGGCGCCTCCGTGTGGGCACGGGATGATGACGCAGAAGGTCACTTCAAGAAACAGTTGTTTGGTCCCCTACACCCTTCAATCCTTTGAAGCTCTCATTCCGGAGGGTAAACCCTTTGAAGGGATTAGGGCATAGGGATCAGCCCTTCCGAATGGAACGCAGGAATGGTACGTTTTATGTGACTTTGGTTTTGTAGGTGTGACTGCAGTTCTGACTTGAAATGTCCATTGAGTGGCGCTATAAGTCTAATGCTCCATAACGTTTTAAAATAACACACCATCTGCACTACATCTAAACCTACCCGATAGTATGAACAAAAGCGAATGTGACATAAAAACACAACGGCATGCATGCCATTTTAGTTTTTTTTCAGTCTCTCATCTTTCAGTTCTTTCATCGTGAGCCATATTTTTCAAGCTTGTTACGTCCGGAAAGCAAAACATATGGAGGTGTAATCATAACTGTGTATGAAAACGATTACAAGTGCTCGCTGTTTTACCACATCTAGTTTTCATTTCTGTTGGAAACTGCAGTGAACTTATTGCTATGTATTTCACGTCTTGCGAAAAAGTTCCCAGAGGTACGTTTTCATCATGAAACCAGGTAGTTTTAAGTTTTGTTTTTTTAATATTTTAAGTAATATTTTATTTTTTTTATATTTTAAGTCAACGTTTATTTCATTTCAAGTAATGACCTTTTTTAATGGTTTTAATTTTAGCTTTAGTTGACTAAAATAATCCAGTTTAGAGCAGATGATAACTAGAAAAATGTTCACAAAACTTTCACGATTTTTACAGTTTTACACATTTCCGTAACTTTTTTTTTACAAAAATTTGGTTTACAATCTATTTTCACTCAGAAACTGCTAAATTTGATAAACAAGTAACACACTGAATTAAAAGTAAAATGTTTAAGTAGAAAATCTGAAATGTTTTCTTGTAAAATGTACTCTAATAGTCTTTATTTAACTTTGAATAATCAATTTTTACAATGCACTTGAGATTCTACAGGGACTATTGTATATGTTTTGTGTATCATTCATCAACAGATTTTATTATAAGGAAAAATATTGTTTTTTAAATTTTATATTAAAACAACTTTCTCAGTCTCATTTTAATTGGTCAAGGTAAGGAAAGTGGTGAATAAAAGTTATTCAACCAATAATATCATAGCTATCTGACAGCAAAAAAAAAGAAAATATTTAAAAAAAAAAAACTTTAAATGACTTTGCAGCATTGCTGGTTTCAGCAGAAATATTTTTTGTTTAAAATAAAATATTAAGACATGGAGGATGAGCTATTGGCTTGCTGAGAGAGGATTTTGTCTCTCACAGCACGGTCTGACACGTCATCCATGAGTGTTTCATGAGAGCGTGCGGAGCTGAGGTCGGCTGCTATCTCAGCAGTCAGAGAGCATCTGTGTCTCCTCCTGCGAGAATCGCTGAGAAAAGCCAAGCAATAATCCACCTCTTCACAGGTTCGCTTCAATTTTCATTACCTACGCACCTAGCAGACATGGCCCACAGGACCTCAAGCACACAAAGAAGCCACTAAAGACCCCTAAATCATACAGACCCCAAACAGAGAAACAAGCTTATTATCGACTCAAAAGTCACAGTAAACCAACTGAGATAAGATAAAATCATACTGTAGTAAACCCCTAAAGTAAAAGACTGGCTTTATTAGTGCAAATAAGATATTCTCTCCATCAGAAACCCCTAAATATATATGTATTTATACATATAGATACATATATATCCCTGGTCTATAAAACCTCTATGAACCTTTTTGTGTTGTTCGTCTGGCTCAGGACCTTCTGGAACCAGCATGTAAATGCTGTCATGCTGTTGAACAGCCACAGTGTAAACATATGTAAAAAAGATTCTGTGGCAGAGGGAAAACCTCTACATGTCAAGTAGTGAGCAGAGAAAGGCAGTAGGGTTTCCTCACACTGAAATTTTGTGAATGAAAAATAGCCTCTGTAATGAATAATGCATTGACTGTAAAGGAAACATCTCCATCCAGTCAGGCTGCTGCTTGTTTGTTATCAGCAGCCACTGCTGAGGGGGTTTTGTTCAACACAATCTAATATTGGGAACGTTTCTGAAACATTCGTTCCAGTCTCGTTTCTCGTTCATAATCACTAATAGAGCCACTGAGCCTGATGTGTGTGAGGAACAGAGAAATGTATTGCTTGTAATGCAGTCATTTGGAACAGCTGGGAAGAATTGAGCTTGAGAGTCTTACATCATTATTACAGCACGTCAGAGGAAGAGAAAAGGAGACAAAGAGATGGAGGAGAGAAAAGAAGGGTGGATCGCATAACCTGTAAATATAGCCTACAATCTGCAGGGTGGGAGGACAGCACGTTTGGGCTGTTCTCTGACATCCTTGTAGGTAATTATAATACATCCGGCACAATGGGGCGATCACATCTACCAGCTCATGTCTTTTCATCTCACCCTCACATAAAATAATGATTAAGGGGGCCATATTCTACACTGCTGCACTGTATTTCAACGAAGTCCACTAATGCTAGCAAGAGCCATGTGATATGATGGCATATGCAGAAATGTGTCAATCACTAGAGGTTCTGCTACAGCATTTGTAGCATATTATGCATACCAGCACAGCTAACAGTGGTCCGGACTGCTTTATGATAATTACATGCAATGACGATACATGGAGTGTCAAGATGAGGAGAAACTTGGTTTCATTTGATAGACAAAAAGACACAACTATAGAACAACAGACAGAGCAATAGACAGATAGAACGATAGATAGAAAGATAGATAGACGGACAGAATGATAAAATGATAGAAGCAGAAAGAACAACAGATAAAGATAGACAGAAATTGATAGACTGACAGGTAGACAGACAGAAAGAAGGATAGATCGAATGATAGACAGAATGATAAATAGACAAACAGACAGACAGATAGAAAGATCAACTGGCAAAGAGACAGACTGATGTATATGATAGACAGACAGAAGGATAGAAAGGCAGACAGAACAATAGGGAGAACAGCAGACAGCATGATAGACAGCTAGAACGATGGATAGACAGAACGAGTGAGAGAATAAGAGAACAATAAATAGGCAGATAGACAGAATCATAGAGCAATAGATAGCATGATACTATCTGCAATAGATAGATAGTATGATAGATAGTACGACAGATAAATAGTATGATAGATAGATATTTACAATAAATAGTACGACAGATAGTACAACAGATAGTACAATAGTTAGTACAATAGTATGATAGATAGACAGTACGATAGATAGTATGATAAATAGATAGTACGATAGATAGTAAAATAGTACAATAGATAGATAGTACAATAGAAAGTACAATAGATAGAGTACAATAGAAAGTACAATAGATAGATGTATGATCGATAGTATGATAAATAGTATAACAGATAGATAGTACGATATATAGTTTGACAGATAGATAGAACGATAGATAGAACGATAGAACGAACGATAGAACGAACGATAGATAGATAGATAGATAGATAGATAGATAGTACAATAGATAATACGATAGATAGTACAAATAGATAGTACGAGAGATAGTAAAATAGTACAATAGCCAGTACGATAGATAGTATGATAGATAGATAGTACAATAGATAATACGATAGATAGTACAAATAGTACGATAGATAGTATAATAGCACAATAGACAGATAGTACGATAGATAGATTGTACGATAGATAGTACGACAGATAGACAGACAGACAGACATAGATAGATAGATAGATAGATAGATAGATAGATAGCTAATTATTTACAATAAAAGACAAACTTTCCATCTTTGAAACTAAAGACTTCAGGTCTTTTTCATCACATTAAAATTTTTGAAAAGCCATGGCATAAAATCCGAGGAACATTATCAGTGTGATTAACTACCAAGCTGTATATTTGAGGCCGAATTAATAAGGCAAATGATGCAGACATGCTTAAACCCACAAAAAAAAAAAAAAAATCAGAGGCAAATAAATTTGTAAAATCACAAAAATCCATCAATCAGAAAGCACAGAAGCCCCCGCAGCCACTGCCTCTCAAACGCCCAGTGTGCTGTACTGTGCTTTGGAACAGGCTGTCATTAGCAGCAGTGGCTGATCCTCATTATGACTAATGGAGGTACTGAGACATGTAGGAACATTCACATTACTAGATTGCAGGTCTTAACCACGCTCACCCAAAGCTTTCAGATTACCAGAGCCCACTGGCGCTGCATGCTGGAACAGAAGGTGTTGATTAAAGCAATTTTTACTGCTGATCTGAAACCAGATCCATTGTTTTTCCCATTCGGTTTGTAAATGCTTAAAGCTGGTTTCAGATCAAATCTTTGAACCATTACACAACTACTACACATGCTATGTCCTCAAACCACCCTCACTAAAAACACAGAGAGAGCCAATCCACCCCAAGGTGCAGGAATCCTCCTCAAGTGCAATCTGAGAAGCACCAGCGCTGTCATTTTGTGCTGAGTGTATTTTTAGAGTGCATTTAGGTCCAGCGGCTCAATCATGTGCGTGGGAGAGGGACACAGCCATCATTTCCATGCCCTCCTGTTGCTGTTTTTTTTCTGCTGATGGTGCTGTGCAGTCCCCTTTCAAATTACTGTTTCCAAAAGCTTTTTATCTCTCTGTCACTCTACACTGAAATCTGAATCTCGACGTTGCCCCTGGGCACACACTCTTGATTTAAGGGTTGCAGGTGTGTGCTGTGTCGACAGCTCTTTCTGTGAATGAATATGCAAGCTCATCTCTAAAGTCATGTCGTAACATCAGAGCTGATGGTGTGCTATGTCGCAGCTCGTAGAAAATGAAGCTGGATAAACTGCAGCACATGCAAGGGTGTTAGTTACATCTACTCATGTAACAGGATCCAAGTAACGTGTGACTTCGATAGTGTAGATTCCCAAGCAACAATTTATAAATAAATAAGTAAATTAAATCTATGTATGTATATTATATTTCAAATTATTTTTTTTAATCTTTCAAAATGTGTATATTATATAAACAAATAAAAATGGCATATATCAATGTCTGTAAAGTGCGCGCATGTGTGTGTGTGTGTATATATATATATATATATACACACACACACACACACACACACACATATACACACAGTGCCTTGCAGAAGTATTCAAACCCCTTCATTTTTTTCACGTTTTGTTATGTTGCAGCCTTACATTAAACAGCTTTAAATTACTTTTTTTCCCCACAACAATCTACACTCCACACACCATAATGACAAAGCAAATAACAGGTTTTTAACATCTTTGCAAATTTATTACACATAAAAAAACAAATGATTCCATTGCATAAGTATTCAAACCCTTATCTGGGACAGTTGAAATTTAGCTCAGGAGCATTCATATTGCTTGTAGAT
>JAFVLL020002545.1:14912-35479 GCA_021397915.2 Tor tambroides | reverse complement strand
GGTTAAAGTCGCGCAGGAAAAAGTCGCAGGTCTTTACCCTCATAGGTCTTCACCAGAAGAGGCTGAAGACCACGGCTGAACGCTTCCGCTGCCGCTTCCGCGTCAGCGCACAGATGTCAATAAATACAGTCAAGCAAAAACAAAAGTGAAAACAGCTGTGGCCACCTTCTAATTAGCACATCCAACAGCCTATAGCAGGCCAATTGCTCAAATCGAAACTACAATTCGCGCTTAAGTGCAGAAACGCAGCAATGCAAGTAACACTAAGCCGATTGACGGCTATAATTATAATAACAAGTAAGTGCAATCAAAAATGCAAACTACAACGAAAAAGCAAAGTAGAAATAGGTAGAAAACGAAATATTCCTTCCTAACAGCAAGTAATAATTTAGACAACAGATCTAGTAACAAAGTATTAAGCAACACACTCACGCGCGCCGCTGCCGTCTCTTCTGCTGGCTAGTCGCTTGTCCCTTTTGAAACTTAGAAGGGTTCGATTTGAGCAGATGATTTTACCATCACTGCCGTCGTCAGAGCGCATTTCCCCAGTATACATTCAGCATCTGGCTCATATTCACAATCTCAATATATTCTCAAAACTATCGTTTTCAGCATCTTCAAAAACAACATTTTGATCGCTATTCACCACATCCACCATCAAACAACAGTGACACTTATATTTCATTATGTACAGTAATTGCTCTGCAATAAAGCCATTCAAGCCACTTCAATTTTTGCAGACGATTATTTGTTTTATGCATGCACTAATTATGAGTGAAAAATCACGTCATCATTATGTTTTAAACAGTGCCACATTATGGAATAAAGTTGAATTGTACTTATTGATTATGCAGACACGTAATTATTGTTATTTAATGTTTAATCTTTCCTGCTGTTACGGAGCAGTCAGGCGACATGACAAAGAACGTTGATTCTGATTGGTGTGCATTTGAAGTGCTGACTGGCTGATTCACGGATAGAACCTTATAGAACCAAGTTAGAGTTCGACTTTGTAGATAGAACCTTTTTGTTTTCTAAATAAGAAGTCCTAAAATGTACGAAACTTAAAAAAAAAAAAAAAAAACATCACATAATGTAAATAAGTTGTCACAGAATAAGAATATGTGAATAACTCAATTTTGATAAAAATGTCAGATAGAACCTTATAATTCCAAGGTGACGAAATATATGTATTTTAATTCTGAATCCTAGCTTTATTAGTGTAATTATAAGTAAAACCAAAACATACAACAAAAGGTCCATGACTCTGTATAGTTTATTTATTTATTTGTTTGTTTGCTTATATATTTATTTTTGTAAAATGGTCTTTTGTGCTATCATCTATGCAAAGTTGGTTGATAACATTACTGCAATTTCAGTCTGGACCACTCTGTTCATGTCAGAATATTGTAGAGGTGAACTTTATATTTGGCGGCAGGCTTTGCTCTGAAGGGTTCAGATTCTGAGCTATCTACTGGCAAACCTCACTGAGGTTTGAACCCCCAACGCAAAGACGAAGTAAGTTCAGTTCTAAGATCATTCAGGGAGTGCACTCTCGAGAAGGGTCTGGCTGCAGACTTGCATTCTCACTCTCAGACTTGCATTCTCAGACTTGTACTCTCAGACACTTGCGCTTCCGCAAGTGACGTCACTTGCAGTCTTTTTTATTTTTTATTTTGTTCCATTTATTGATTATTTTTAGTTTGAATCTCTCAACATTTTACAACAGTAGCCAGGTGCTGAAGACAAGAAAAAATAAACTAAATTACAATGTCACTTCCAATCATCACTTGCACTCTCCGCTAGCTGCGACGTCACTTGCATTCGACACGAATCGTGTGTGTTGCCAATGGAGACAAGACACTGTGGTGATTAAACGATTAAAACTAATTTAGTACAATAATGTACAGGGTCCTGCAAGTCATCTGTAGGAGAAAAAGACAAGACCCGCAAATCCGTGGCCACAGAACAGCAGAATATGAACGTAATGCGCAAACTCTCTCGATAAGCGTTTTCCTCCCGTAGAAAAACATAAGAAAAAAATAAATGTTGAGAGATTCAAACAAAAAATAATCAATAAATAGAACAAAATAAAAAATAAAAAAGACTGCAAGTGACGTCACTTGCGGAAGCGCAAGTGTCTGAGAGTGCAAGTCTGAGAATGCAAGTCTGAGAGTGCAAGTGCAAATCTGCAGCCAGACCCTCTTGGCACTCTCTGGATGGTTAGGAGAGCTGGTATGCCTTTATATTTAAAGAGAGTAGCTTCTTACTCTGCAGAGATATCACCATTATCAGATCAGGTCACGTGTTGACACGATGGGCAACAAGACGTTCCATGGCCACATTATCCACATCTTCCCATTGGATGCCAATGTCTTCCATATCTTCTTGGAAAGCCTGTCTCTATGTTTCCATTGATCTTCCTTATTCGGCTGTTGATTCAGCCTATGTCCCTCCATCAGTGGCCACTATGCTCACTGCATTTCCTCAATCAGCTGTTCTCGAACCATCAGTGGACTTTGGTCTGTGTACCTCCCACTCTCATCAATTGGTCCTCTCTGTTCAACTTCCCGGCCTCTGAGTTCAGGCTGATTGTCACTTTAGTGGATACGCTCGTCTTGGCTGGTGGAGATGGCATATTTCAATAATGATCAGGAATGCTGTTTTCTGGTAAGACAACTGGTGAGGATAAAACTAGAAAATTGATGAATATCGGACATAACGTTGAATGAGAGGAAGAATAATGCTTGAGTTATTATCCCCCCAACAAAATGAAGTAGCTACACAGCAAGCATTGTCTCGTTTGACGCTGGCATTGAGGGACTGAAGATGATGTGCTAGCATGAATAGCATTATCACACTATCGTTAAATGAGCGATTTAAGAATAATTACAAATGTAGCTACACCAACCTGCAGCCCTAGAGAAAAAGTGTGAAGAATGAATAGGCTAAATAGCTGTGTTAATGTGGACCCTCTTAATAGCTGAAATCAGACTATAGCACAGTTGAAATGAAGTCACATGTGGCCAGTGAAGTGTCCGTGTCATCAATGTCCCTTCTGGTCGAGTTCACGCAAATAAGTTCTTGAAACACCTCTCAGATAAGCAGACCAGCTCCTCTATCCATGAACAGGGAAACACCACTCCCCAAAGGTTATCACCAAGTCTCTGACTAAACATCATCATTAAAATCGCCAATAAATCTGACAATGACTGTCTCATAATGGTTTCTAAACACACGAATCACGAAAATGGGTTTTCTCAGGCTGACCAGTCCATGCTTATGCGCTGTCCTAAATGCACGTCTCAGAGCACTGACTGCCTCCAACAGCAGCCAAAGCAATTTAATCCATCAGCAACTGGCTCATAACTTAGAAGGTGGGATCTATCAGCCACTCTCCATGCTGCACTTCCTCCCATGGGTGTTAACAAATATGCAACTTATTGCTAGATAACGACTTTCAGACCCTTTAGTGACTTTTCCAAACGCCTAGCAACAAGCAATGTCTAAATAGAGATTTTGTCAGACAACATCTGGACTATAAATCAGAATTTAACAGAGCATTTCAGTTACTATTTCAAACTGTCACAGCGGCACATCTAAGCAGTTTATGCAATGTGCTGTATTAAATCCATTATGTGAGCACAGAGAGTAGCAGAGAAGTAACAATAAAATGCTGACACTAGGTAGAATGCAATGCAGGTAATTACGATGCTAAGTGGCATATAACGTCATCTAGAGATATTTAGCGACTCAAACAGCTTTAGCTAATGTTACTCACTGAAAATAGCTACTTCACATGATTCCACACTACTTAGAAATCAAACTGTGCTTAAGCAAGGATACGTTTCCCGTAACACCAGAGAGTATTAAGCTTATTGACGATAACCAAACTGTTGCAACAGTATGTTTCCAATAACAAACAGAAGCTTGTTCAACAGCATAATTGCTAAAACACAGCTAGCCTTAACAACGAGAATGTTCCCAATGATAAACATAAAATCCTGGTAAACAGTAGGTTCCAAATAGTGACTAAATAGCTTTTAAGCAACAGCAGTTTCCAACAAGCTATGGCCAACGAGATCAGAAGACTATAGCGACAGCGTGTACTGAGCAATTAAGCTTAGCAACAGCGTGTTGCCAATACCTGATAACTTTAAGCATGAGTATGAAAAAGAAACTTGGCTTAGCTTCATGAAGATGCATTCGGATGAATGGAGAGTGAAGTATATCCACATCTGTTGAGGATGCTTGATCTTCTTAATGATGTAGGCTACAACTCCATACAGGGAGGGCCGATCTCGACTGAATTGTTCTTAAGTCACTTCCAAATTAAGCCGCTTATACTGGTCGATGCGGCGAATTGTGTTCAAAACATGACTGGAATCTGAAGCGAAAACTGTATGGTCAACGTCCTTTAAATCTGTTTGAAAGCTGTCCTGAGTGAGTGTTTGTGACTGTAACTAGAAGCCTGTTAAACTAGTATCTGAGCAACGAATTAGCGTTTAGAAGCTGTCTTGAGCCGAACTAGAAGCGAGTGTCTGTGCAACAGAACTGAATTGACTCTGCGTTTGTCTGTGCAACAGAACTCAAGCCTGACTAAGCAGACTATAGCAAGTGTGAGTACGGATGATTTTATATATCTTATAAATTGTAGTGGGAGGAGTTACGATCAGCTGAGCATCAGCTGATGCTGCAGTCACGCCGTGGTCTGCCTGAACTACGCTTGAGATCCATTCGTCACTCAAACTAGATAAAGTAACATAGTTAACAACTACTTGTTTACATATAGGATATATATAAAATGCACTTTATATTATTTAGGCACTTATAGGCTATAGTTTGACAATGTTATAATTCAACATGCAATGGGAAGTCAATATAACTTAACATTTTGTTATATTTATATTATTTCTTCTTAACAGTTCATCAGGCTCTTAATGATTTAATCTATGCCATCTTTTTGAATATCTGAAGGCCATGTACCATAGTTCTTAACTGTAGCATTTGTTATAATAAGACTAGACTATTAATCATTACCAGGCCAATAATGACTTTTTTTTAAGTAATCAATATAGCATGTGTAACTTTAGGGTTACCTCCAACAAAAACAAATAACAAAAATTAAGATGATCTTGGAAGTCTGGAGTTTATCACACATCTATAATGGCACAACATCGGTAACCCTGGTAGTCGGAGATTCCTATTCTAACCCTTTAACTTAATTTTGTTTCTGTTTGCAATCAGATTATTTTAAGCCACTAAACTCTGGGAAAGTTTTCAGCCCAATGTTTTAGTAAGCAACTACATTCAAGAAATCAGTCCAAAACAGTTCTAATGGAAAGAAAACTAGGCTCATTACATCTAAGATGGCAGAGAAAATAGAGGCGTATGCTCCATTTTCAGTGAATTATTCATTGCAGTGTGTATTTCACTTTAAAAAACAAGCTCTGTCATATTCTGGGATTATTTCTGAAGAGCGCAAATCCTCACGCTTTACGCTGTGTGAAATACAGACTGAATGGAACATCAGAACATCACATCGCTGTAAAGCGAGATGATATGCAAACTACACTTCTTGGCTGGATACAGTAAACCAGCAACTCACTAGTAATGTTTTGATGGATGAGGATTACAATCACGATAAAGACTATTGTGGTAAGGTACAGTAAGCACATACTGTTATATTGATGCACACACAAACCATATATATGTACTGTAGTAGGTATATGCAGTCAGGTGAAGGTGGTTGGTTTAGGGTTTTTTGGCATCTTCATGTGGTCCTCTTCGGCATTACAACTTGCTCCAAATTTCAACTTTACAACTTGCAACAAGTTTTTTACTGTTGTACTGTACACATTCTTAGCACTGTAAATTTCTGACAATTTTTTTTTTCATGCGTGCTTTGGTGTGTGTAAATTTATGAATTATATGGACACCTTGTAATGTAATTTGTTTAGTCATTTGGTGTCCTTTTGGAGTCTTAAAGTGTCCTTTTTTGGAAAGACACTTAAATTCATCTCAAATTAATTGTATATGAACATAAATTAAGAAAATTCATGGTAAGTGTGTGATCCACACAATGGGTGCAATTAGTTCCCATTTTAAACACAAGATTTTGTTACTAAAGATTAAATACTAAATAAAGTAATGAAGTAATACCTTTGGTAGGTGGTGGTAAGTCATTTTGTTGAAAGAGTCATTGAGCCATCCATTAAACAGAGTCATTCAAAATGCTGATTTATTCAGGAGCAACGCAGGTGGCTGTCTGTATTAATGGATCATTGAATCACTCACTCAAACAATTTGTTCAAAGACGGAACAAAACACCACAATGTGCGCGGTGTTAAGAGAAGAGAAAATCGCACAAAGATTCTGTGACATTGTTTTGGAACTTTAGATGAATAAAAACGCACCAAATAAAACAAGTGCTTTGCCAGCTTTGCCACACAGATTTTGAAAGTTTGACTTCTGTTTTACAATAAAAGTCTTTGAGTGACAGTAATTTCTTAACTTGTGTCAAGAGTTGCAAAATCAAAAAGTCCATTTTATGAAATGAGCCTGAACCCATTGAGAAAATAAGTGCTTTACTAAACTTGTCCCTTAAAGTCGGCATGAAATGGAAGTAGCAATTGTCTTTTTTTCTCTACTGTGGGTCTATCCGGGTGAAACGGCATCTGAAATGAGAGGGCGGGACTTGATTTTGTCCATCGAGAATTGGTTGGATCATTGGAAGTTGGGGAGTTGCTAAATGGAGGCAGATCTGCATGCCAGTTTGCAGTTAGTTGTGGGGGGATTTCTCTCCACTGGATTCACCGCCGACACCCTAGCATGAAGAATTTTTTTATTTATTGAGGATGATGGCGATCAACGGCACAAAACATGCCTGACAGCGCGTGTGCGAGAGAGAGAGAGAGATTTTGATTTTTAATAATAAACTTTATTCAATCATAATTATACCAAACAAGTTTCAGGTCCACACAACATCAAAAATTAATTCCTCCTCCACCACCGTACAGAAAATAGAATTATAACACCACTGTAGTCTAAAAGTTTCCATATCTTTCATTGCTTTATAATACTTAAATTCCACAACAATCCTTGATTTGACAAAAGCCTTAAATAGAGATGTAATCTCTTGACCACACCTATTCTCCATTCTGTTTTTCCTTGTTTTATAAATTACAAGTTTTGCCTGCCCGAACAGAAAATTGAGCAACTGCCATTTCACCTTTTGCTTTTGATTATACCCCGCCCCCGAAATAAACCCAACCGGTGTAAACTGTTCCCCACATTTACCACATAACAAATCCAACAAGTTAAAAAGCACTTGAAGCCTTACACACGCTAAAAAACAGTGAAAAATAGTTTCTCTAGATCCACAAAACACACATTTATCATCAACATTTGGATTAATGACTGAAACAAATGCATTAACAGCCACAGCCCCATGTAATATTCTCCATTGTAAGTCACCAGATCGCTTTATCAATGGTGGTTTGTACAGCACTCTCCAGACTGGCTTCATTTCCTCATTCAACCCAAGTTTATCCCTCCATACTGTATCAACCCTCCCATTTAAAGTCCCTTTATTAAAGACCTTCACAAAACATTTATACATCCTTTTCCCTTTCACTTCACCCAACTCTAAATTTTCCAATTCATTGAGATCCAACAAAGGACCTGACATTCCTTCCAAATCTGGTGTAATCCCCAGTTTTGGAAAAGGATCTGCTATATCCAAAGTCATATCTCCATTCTTAAAGTCCTTTAATAATAACAATTCCTCATTTGTCAACCTAGTTTTCCACATATTCAACATGAGTTGCGTGTGACGAGCTGACCTCTGACCCAAGAAAGCAGCAACTGCATTTATATCGCTCAGCTCGGGTCCGGCCACATCAACTAGATGCTTCAGTGTCACCAACTTTGAAGCACACAGTATCTGCGTAAGTCCTGGAAAACTCCCACCAGCAATGTCCATCCGTGCTCCTTTGATGAGGGGCTCCTCTAGTAACCAGTGCAAAGATTTTATCCCCTCCAACCTGCAAACATTTAAAAGTCCCCACACTTTAAAAAGTCCACAATAAAATTGAGGCAGTCCAGCCAAACGTAGTTGTTTAACATCCATTAAGAACAGTCCCGCATCCAGTCCAAGTCCATCCACTGTATGTAAAATTACTTCTGCCATCTTTCTCCACACCAGATCCATAGGGCCAGTAAGGAATCTCTGAATGAACTGCAAACGAAAAGTTGCATGTCTACTTGGAAGGTGCACCAAACCTTGTCCCCCATCCTCTTTTGGAAGGAAAAGAACACTTTGAGGAACCCAGTGTAGACTGTCCCAAAAAAATTTCACCAGAATCATCTGTAACCGAGACAGTAATCCAACAGGCGGATCCACACATGATAATCTATGCCACAATGTAGAAGTGACCAAATTGTTGATTATTAAAACTCTTCCTCTAAATGATAATTGCGAATGAATCCATTTCCATTTCTTTAATTTTCCTTCTACTTTTTCAATCACCCCTTCCCAATTCTTTTGTTGGATATTTGAATCCCCAAGATATACTCCTAGATATTTAAAACCTTCCTTCCTCCAAATCATCCCACCAGGCAAATTTGGAAGCCCCTTCTCCCATTTTCCAACAGCCAGTGCTTCACTCTTCTCCCAATTAACCTTTGCAGATGAAATTTTCCTAAAATCATTAACAATAAAAACCAGCTGGTTAATATCTTGTTGCCCATTTATCATAATCACTACATCATCAGCATAAGCTGAAATTTGATGCTGTATATCGTGTTGCAATAATAAACCCTTAATCCTAGATCTTAAGCTATTCAGCAAAGGTTCAATAGATAGAGAGTAAAGCATGCCAGACAGCGCACAGCCTTGTCTGATCCCTCTGCTAACTTTAAAAGGGGCACTCAAACCAGCATTGATTTTCAGTAAACTCTCAGTGTCCTGGTACAACACTTTTATCATATCAATAAAACCAGAGCTAAAATTAAAGGCCTCTAAGGTATCCCATAGGTACTGGTGCTCAACTCTATCAAATGCTTTTTCTTGATCTATAGAAATAAGCCCCAAGTTTACCCCTAAAAGACTAGAGACACTTAAAACATCCCGTATAAGACAGACATTATCTGTGATTGACCTGCCCGGCACACAATACGTCTGGTCAAGATGAATGACCTGCCCCATCACCTTTCTCAGTCTATTAGCCAGAGTCTTAGAAAGGATCTTAAAGTCAGAACATAGCAGACTCACAGGTCGCCAGTTCTTGATCTCCTGCAGGTCACCTTTTTTAGGTAGTAGTGTGATCACTGCTCTCCTGCAACTCAGAGGCAAGGAGCCATCAACCAAACTTTCATTTAGGACTGCCAGCAAATCCTCGCTCAGCACAGCCCAAAATTCTTTATAAAACTCAACAGGGAGTCCATCTATCCCAGGAGTTTTTCCACTCTCCATGCCCCTCAGAGCATTCAGAAGTTCCTTCTCAGAAAGGGGTCTCTCCAGCTCTGCCTTTGAGTCCTCCAAGACATTTGGCAGACCTTCATAGAAACCAGCAGATAACACCTCATCCTTTCTATATTCACTCCTATACAATTTGTCATAAAACTGTACAGCTCGTTTTCTAATATCAGATGTCTTTGTTAATGCTTGCCCATTTTCAGACCGTAAGGAGTGAATATAGCGACTCTGACCATTCTTTTTTTCCAGACTAAAGAAAAACTTAGATGGGGCATCCATTTGCGTTAGATTCTGATAACGAGATCGGACCAGAGCCCCCTGTGCTTTAATGCCAAGCAAGTCTGCAAGAAGCGATGTCTTAGTTTTAAATGTCTCAATGTGTCCTCCCTCCCCAGTAGCCTCCACTAACCCTTGTGCCTCCATTATTTCAGATTCAAGTTTTTTCATTAATCAAGTGATGTCCCGAGAGACACTGAAAGTATACTGCTGACAAAGTAATTTCACTTCAGCCTTTCCACAGTCCCACCACTGGCGTAAATTTTTAAAACATTGCTTTCTTAATCGAAAATTATTCCAGAAAGAAACAAAAACATCTCTAAAATTCACATCACTGAACAAGGAAGTGTTAAAATGCCAGTATGCGCTCTTTGGCTTCACATTGGCTATAAACACATTACATGTGACAAGACGATCAGAAAAACCAGTTGGGGTAATAAAACAACCTTTCACAATATTACAGTGATGTCGAAAGCAATAAAGCCTATCCAATCTGGCGAAGGAAATAAAATTTCCCCTATTATGTGCCCATGTATATTGTCTTACATCATTATTTAGATCCCTCCACACATCACATAAACAGTGTGTTTTAATCAACTCCTTTAAAGCAAGACTTGAGGGCGCATGAGGTTCCAAATGATTCCTATCCAGTCTGTAATTCTCTGTACAATTAAAGTCCCCACCCAAAAATAAAACTTCATCAGAACTACAATTCTGCAGTTTTACATTAACATCTTTGAGAAACAGTACTCTTTCACTACCACTTGTAGGAGCATAAACATTAACAAAAACAGCCTTAAAATTTTCAAACTGAACCCTTATAAATAAAAGTCTGCCAGGTATCACGTTTAACCTCGCAAGAAAAAAGCAAAGCATTTTTAGCAAAGAGGATTGCCACCCCCCCTCTAGTAGAACTCATGTGAGCAAACACCACTTCACCCTCCCACTCCTTTTTCCAGTCACTTTCATTAAAACAATCACTGTGAGTTTCTTGGACATACATTACATCAATATTTTTTTGCTTGATGAGCTCAAAAAGCATTGCTTTTTTATGCAAATCTCGGCCACCATTCAAGTTTAAAGAACCCACCCTCAACACACTCATTAAAATAAAAAGTATGAGAGGAAACAAATCCCTCAAAACCATGAGGAAAAAAAAAAGATTACGTGGTTTCAAAACCATCTTCATTTTGTAATTCTAATTTTAGCTTGGAAACAAGTTTCTTCAGTCTGTATATTTCCTGTACTGTAAATTGTTCCCCTCCTTCACCTTTCATTAACACTATCACTGAATTGATAAACATTCTTCTGTAAGCAAAAAATTCCTCAAACTGAACATTCTTTGCATTCTTAGTTTTTTGCAGAAATGACTTTATTTTGTCAAAATTATAGTCACTGCGTCGACTTCGTCCTGTCTTACTATCCACTACTTCATTGTCAGAATCATCAATCATGCTGCCTTCAGAGTCATCAAGCTTTACAGATCCTGCTGTTGTTGGTCGGCTCATTTTAGCCATTTCCGAACTCTTCCTTGCCCTTTTTCTCTTAGTATTAGGTATTTTAAAAAGTGTTTCATCACTAACAATATCTGTCACCATCTCCTCCTCCTCCACAATGGATTCAGCCACATCAACAACATCAGCAGCTACATCGTTTTCTTCCTCCCCACTTTCTATATTCCTTCCCACAACATCAGCAGACACTGCATCAGGTCCTTTCTCCCCACTGTTCAAAAACTGCCCTGCGGCATTACTGCCGTCATCTCCGACAGCAGAACTCTCAGTAAGCATTGCACTGCCACTATCGTGCACTGTTTCTCTACTCGGCCCTGGCTCAGAATCATTTACTTTCTCAGGACATGTACGCCGAACGTGCCCTTCCTGCCCACATGAAAAGCACCTCATCGTATCAGACGTTGCAAAAACAACATAATCAAACCCATCAACTTTAAATTTAAAAGACAAGTTCAGCTCATCCAAATCGCTCTTTAAGATCATATATAACTGTCGTCTGAAACACACTACATGCTTAAGCAGGGGAGATTTACAACCTAAAGCAATCCTTTTCATTTGAGACACGAATTTACCATATCTAGACAATTCATTAATCAAGGTCTCATCTTTAATAAAAGGTGGCACATTGGATAATATTATCCTTTTTGCCGGCTGAACCAGCGGTATTACCGGAGTGAAGGTGTCTTGAATTACTACTCCACTCTGAACTACACTGTTAACTTTCTCAATAGTATCAAGAAAAATAACAACAGCACTGTTCATTCGCGATGCAGACATTATATTGTCAAAACCAACAGCTTTGCCTACAGCTAAGCTGCAATCCTCAACAGAGCAGTTCACCACTGGCGCGAGTTTTATCCCATGCCTGCGCGAAAGCTGCTCAAACTTTGTTTGGCTTGCACCCGCCATTGCCAACCAGCACAAAGCTGGCTGACAGCGTTCCACAAAACCAGGTCCTCACTTCTGAAAATTCCTTACTACTTTTACAAACAATCTTTAAACCGAGTCCTTAAAAGTAAAACAGAGACAGTATAAAAGAAAAAGAAAGAGCAAACTCACTCGTACCGCAACACTCTCACTCACACACGCCGACTCCGCCCACTCACCCGCACATGCGCACAGAGAGAGAGAGAGAGAGAGACTGCCTGAATGACTGAGCTCGTCTTCCATCAGGTTAAGTCATATTCATAAAAAAAAAAATAGTTTGCGATGTCCTAAGAGTAATGTTGTGGTAATATCCTTTAAATTTTTAAGGGTAGTGTACTCCCCCATTGCTCACGTCAGCACTGGTCAATGCATTTATTTCTATAAAGTGAAGCATCAGCAGCTTTTTCCCTGTCGTTTATTCCAGCCTTGACCCCTTACGTCACTAGCTCCGCCCTTGCGCCATCGCTTGTGACCGGAAGAGAAGATTAATCGTTTTGAGGGGGAGGGGAGGTTAACATTTTTGATTAAAGATTACAAAGGCAAATTAATTTAAAAAAAAAATATTAATGTGCATGGATAAATTATTTATAATAAACACTACAGTATTCCATTTAAAATAAGAATTTTCAATTTTGATTTCATGCCGACTTTAAGGCTTTTAATACAAAAGTGTGCTCCAAAAGCTTGAAAATGCACATTAAAATGGTTGAAAGTGCTTAAATTGAAAGGTGGATATTATTGTTTTATCATTTCATTCAAGACTTGGCAATCTCAGCCATTCTTTAATATGACCACTTCCATTTTCAAAATTGATTCTGTGGCCTTGCATAATGTCTATATACATTAAACAATAATATGTTTGTTTTTTTTTTTGTTTGTTTGTTTGTTTGTTTTTATATGCACAGCAACCCCTGATCCCGGAGAAGACCCAAAAGTGTCCAGGGCAAAGTTTTTTATTCGAGATGAATTCTTGGTATAATTTTTTTTTTACTCTATTTTCTTTATTTTATCTACAATATTAAATGTATAATTCATCCAAAAATAAATGTACTCTTAGTTTACTCACCTTCAGGCCATCCAAGATGTAGGTGACTTTTTTCTTCAATAGAACAGTTATTACAGAAATTAGGGAATATCAAGGAACACAAAATTAATACCTGTGGCTCCTGACGAATATACTGAGGTCTTGTGAAACAAAATAATCTGTCTGTGCAAGAAACTGAACATTATTTACAGTACTTGTAATCCGATTCAGGGAAACTGGAGTGCTTTCCAGTTTGCAAATTAATCTGTCTTTTGAACCTGTTCTTTGTAGTTAAGTGGATGAACCAGTGCACAAAATCAGACTGTGAATGATCCAGTGTACTGGCATATATAATATAATATATAATTGATGCCAGTTTTTGTCAACTCATTCAGCACTTTAGCTGCTCCAACAGTACACTGAACTGAGGAAACAGTTTGGACTCGGACCGAAGAATGAGGCATTGATAAGCACATACATGAACCGAGCACTTGAATGAAGTGTTTATGGTTTTTCATGGTTTATTTGATTAAGACTAGATTATTCATTCCATATGCTTTAGACGTGAAACATTTGTTTCACATCATTATTGGGTGCTTTAATAATAGTCAATATTATGTCAAGTCACGCAATAGTCATTGCGTGATTACATAAACTAGTGAATAGAACCAGTTAATTGAAACAAACGGTTGAAAGAATGAGATTGCGGAAAATAATCAGACTTCCCTATTGCTTGAGGCTGTGCATTACAGGTATAAATAATGTTCAGTTTCTTGTAAAGACCAATAGTCTCGCTTCATAAGATCTCAATATATATCATCAGAAGCCACGTTGTGTGGCTTGTGTGTTCCCTAATATGCTTTTTTTAACTCTCAAAGTGATGGTAGTTATTAACTTGAATTTTATGAATTACCAAGCACCATGGTTTCAGCTAAATATCTTCTTTACTGTTATACTGAAGAAAAAAAGTCACCTATATTATGGGTCCTCTAACTAGTCACCATTTCTGTAAATTTTTTGACTATTTTTAATCACCATTTTGCATATGTCAGCTATACATTTGTTATTCTTATTGTTGGTATAATGCTTTAACTGCTTGGACTGTGTGTTTGCATGAACCCACAGAAAATCAGCACAGCAAGCGGCACAGACAAACACTACTGCTATCCTCACTTCACCTGTGCCGTGGACACAGAAAACATCCGTCGTGTATTCAATGACTGTCGTGACATTATTCAGAGGATGCACCTCCGCCAATATGAACTCTTGTGATTGGCTGCCTGGATCTGGCTGCTCCTCCAATCAACACTTTTCCAGTCCCACGGGGTCTTTAAGAACTACTGAAGTGTGACAATGTTGCCATGTTTTTTTTTTCCCCCTTTTTCTGCCTTTCACATGTTTGTTTTCCTTTTTAATTTATTTATAGTCTCGTGTGTGTGTATATATATATATATATATATATATATATATATATATACACACACACACATACATACATACATATATATATATATATAATTTTATTTTATTTTTTTCCTGAAGTGAGAGGGGATGTGTGTGTGTAAAATGAAATTATTTCTATTTTATGTTTTTACCACTCCCAGGTCATTTCTTTATATTTTTTGTTGTGTTTCAGCATTGGCTGGCTTTAGATGAGGTTAGATTAGAAGATTAGATGTGGTTAGACCAGCTGACATAATGGAAACCTGTGGTAACCTGTGACCTATGTCAGGATGGTCTGACCTTTTACCTTTCCCCTCCATCTAATGAAGGGGATATTGGAGTACTTGATATAGGAGTGAAGGGGTACATGAAGGATTTAATGAAGCACTTTGCATCAGTTGTTTTCTAAATTAAAGCCAGAAGGCAAATTTCACAATGTAGCACCTCTGTATTTATCTGTTTTTTGTTTTTGTTTTTTTTAGTTTAGTTTAGTTTGCTTTTTTTCTGCAAAGCATGCAGAAAGGAATTCAGGGCTAGACAGGAGTTTGTAACCAACTACAGAGCAGGAGCAGGGACTTGTGGGATTTGTCATACTCTGCATTTTTTTTCCTCAGTGGGCGCCAGCGGCAATCCATCTTGGGAGAACCATCACCGGCCAACCGATGCCTCCTTTATTATGGGCAGCCCCCATTTGGGAGGTAGTCCTAAATATAGATATAAAGAGAAAAAAAAAACAATATATTTTTAAGGTTTTTGTTTTGTTATTCTAAAGAATCTGCAAGGTCACTCGATCTTGTACAAGACTGCAAAATGTTATTTTGTATAACTTCAACAAGAAAGACAACACTTTGAGCTCTTTGTGCCTTTGAATATGGCTGTACCTGTAAATGAAGATAAAGTATGTGCGATTGGACAGCGCTGTACAGCTTGATGTCAAATCTTACATGCAGCACAGCATGCTGACAGGAAATCGCTCTGTAGACTGGGTTTTTTTCTGGTTTATAAAGCTATTTAAAATGTCTTTTACTATAAAATGAAAAATTAGGCAAAAAATCTTGATATACAATATGCAAAATTAACCACTTTGTTTAGAAACTGCAAATACAGTATGTCTTACAGTTCTTTGAAATTCTGTTTTTGTCGGAGGACTCAGCTTTAAAAAATTTTGGAAATCTTTTCAAAATTTCCAAAATTTTGACCTGCTGTTGTTTCAGGTAGGGTGCATTTTTAGAAGTGGCATATATGCAGACTGTAAGCGGGGTTGTGCCGGTGAAAGTGTGTAGATATGTGTGATCGCATGCGTGTGCGCATACATTTGCATATATACCACATTTTGTACTGTACATGTGCATTCTATATGTACATATACATTTATAAAAACATAATACATATTCTATAAATATATATGTACAATTATTCATAATAATATGTGTCCCTAAATGTATACATATTTATGAATGTTTAGCGAGGTTGCTATGCATATACAAATGCACAATATAGAAGGAACGAAGTAGTAAGACTAGCGATTCTTTACTGGCCGTCCTGAACGCGTACTGACTGCGCTGGCATTGTGAATGTGAGCACTGATAGTGTAAATCTCACAGCTCAAGTGGGTCCATACATCTCTCTCACTCACCAGTGGGGCAGTTATCATGTCAAAGGAATAGTGCAATGCAAAAGTTTTTTTTTTTTTTTTTAGTGTTTGTACAGAACTGTACAGAAAGAACTTCATGGAAAAATCATCCAATATTTCATTTGTGTTCAAAAGATAGCCTGCATGTAGATTCTAACAGCTTCAGTTCAAGTAAATCAAATAATTTTCATTTTCAGGAGAAATAATTATTTAATACATTAAACACAAGTATCTGACTTAAATTTAATATATACACACTTGAGTCCACGCACAATGTCATGTAAACTATTAATTTTACCTGTCTGTACTCTTGTGGTTCACTTCTCAACTGGTGAAGTGCAGGGACAGTGTGTGATGTGACTTAGGCTGTGAGTGGCTGTAACACTGGTAGATAGGCTTTATTCTTACTATCCTCTGCAGCTTTTACATGTTCAAACTTATTTCAGAAACTTAAAATACAAGTGACAATGACGAAAAATAATATAATAATAATAAAAAAACATTTGTCTCTGGCCTTTCAAGGATTTTAAGGTTTCTTTTTTCATTTCTTAGTTTATTTTAATAATGAGGCACATTAGAAGACCTTTGTCTTTGTTTAGAATGGCAATGTGGGAAGAAATGTAATTTTGCAAATAAAATACCTCTAAAAAAAATGTGTTTGCCTTTGAATTGAGTTGTATGTTTTATAATCACAACTTGAAAAATGGGTTGAAGCTAAAATTTCTTTTTTCCCCCATCATTGGCTAAACCACTTTTTCAAAACTCTACTTATAGTCTGTAATACCAACATATCTTGAACAAACAGTTAATCTCACTTCCTAAATGAACTCAAACCGCCATTACATAATGAACTTTTATTTTTTGTTTAAATTATTTTTTTACATAAATCTGTACATCATTAAAGAATGTGTACCTTTTCACTTTATTGTTATGTAACATATGTTAAAGCATATATAACAAGAATGAATCAGAAATGCTGCAAATTGGTTGCATGTCTGTGCATATAATTGAAAGTGTAAAAAAACAAAAAAAAAGCTGAAATTCCAGGGCTGCAAATATAATTAAATAATTAACAAATATAAACAACAACAACATGTAAATTATGACTCATAGTGTATGTACTATACTGTGAGGGTTCTGATATTCGCTCTCTCTGTCACTCATCTTTCCCCATCAATCTGTCTTCCTTGATCAACATTTTCAAACAAAAATGTGTTGCACCTTCATCTGTGCTGTTGCAGGTGAAGTATGAAAGACAAGCATAAAAAAATAGCTGACTTAGGGAGATGGTCATTTAAGGCAATTTGTATGAAAGCAATTAAAAATGATTCACAGTTTGGTCCGCACACACTTCTGTTTCACGGACTATGTTAAGAGTTTTGAAATTGTGACTTCTGTTTGGACTAAACTATTGTGCATCAAAAGAATTTATTAACCATTTTAAATCAGAAATCAAAGATGCTGTGAGAACATCCAAACCAGTAAAATCATTGATTTTCAACAATTTCTTGTTTCTGTGCACATGAACTCAGGGCTTACTGTTAAACCATTGTTGGCAGTGCCACATAACTCTCACATGACTTTTGTGCATGTTAAAAAGTCTTGTGCTTTCCTAGAAGGCTATTTGGCAAATGCAGTGATCTTCTGAACATCTTGATATGGCAGAGTATTATCAGTGCAATGATCAGACAGCTGCCGCAGTAAAGTGCTAACACAGTCCTCTCCTCTGGCAAAAAACACTTTGACAGCCGGATGTCAGACCTGGAGAATGTGCCCTACAGGAAGTGACAGAATATACAATAACATTAACATTAAATAAATATTAAAAGTTTCTTATACTTTTGACTAAAGTTTTTGTTTGTTTTTTCTTGCAGCTTATAGAGTTGGGATCTTATTTTACACCTCCTCTAAGGTTTGGTGTGAATGTGAAAGCTACTGATAACCTTTCATACATTAAACACTATGACTATGTTAATTTCATGAAACTTAAACTCTAAAAACATGTTTGCTGTTTTAATTTCAAAAAGCAACAGAATAAAGGATCAGTTAAATTATATTTCACATGTTTAACTCTTCATGTCAACTTAAGAAAAGTGGGACTCTGTAACTATATAAAATGACAGACCTGAACATATGTTTTAACTTAATTTTGTGGAAAGTGTAGCAATTGTATGAAATGTCCTGTAAATAGATTTATAAACTTGAGAAAACTTAATCTTGCACTATTCTGTGAAGTCTGGATCTAATTGAGCTGAAATGAAACAAATGATTGTTGCATATAGAACTGCATACAGAATAACTGAAACATTCTCTAAACAAACTTATGAAACTTATAAAACTTACACAAACAAAAACATTTGCCACAATTGGACATTGTCAAGATCCTTTCAAGTCTGAATGAATGAATGAATGGCATTTATATAGCACTTTATTGTGTATTGCTGTACACCCAACGCACTTTACGATCATGTGGGGAGTCTCTCCTCAACCAGCACCAGTGTGCAGCATCAACTTGGATGATGTGACGGCAGCCACAGTACAACGGCACCAATGTACTCACCACACACCAGCTACAGGTGGAGAGGAGAGAGTGATAGAGCCAATTCAGTGGATAGGGATTATTAGGAGGCCATGATTGACAGGGGCCAGTGGAAGAGTAGGTTATACCCCTACTCTTTACGAGAAGTGCCATGGGATTTTAAATGACCACAGAGAGTCAGGACCTCTGTTTAATGTCTCATCTGAAGGACAGTGCTTTTTACAGTATAGTGTCCCCGTCACTGTACTGGGGCGTTAGGACCCACACAGACCACAGGGTAAGCATCCTGTGATATGATAAAAAAAAAACAATAAAAAATTCAAGACGAGCATTTACGTAGTGTTAAACGGAACAGGTTGAAATATATAAAAGAAAATGTATCAGACACATTCGTTAAACAACAGCACACGGCAGTTGTCAAAATCTTGTAGTCTAACAAATTACAATTTTAAAAAGGACTTTGTTACTGATACAAAGTTAAATAAAATAAAATAAAAAGAGCTGAGCACCTTACGCTGACCTAAAACAAAATATGGTAACACTTTAGAATACTGTTCCATGATTAATAACTACACAAGAACACACGAGTATAACGCAATATAAGCACTCTAGTAACTACTAGTATCTAACAAGAAAATAGTAAGTAATAGTGCTTAGTCGAATGTGGTAGTTCACTATTAATTAATCAGTAACTACTATTTTTTTTATACCTCCCCAAGAATTACTAAGAACTACTGTATACAGGTTCATAATTAATATGATTAATGCATAATGTATAATTTATTCTAAAGTGAAGGTCATGGTAGCCCACTAGTAATGACTCAAGTATTACCAAATTCTTCACAAGGAATTACTAATTATTTGGATCAGTATTCTAAAGTGAATAACATGATTAATTCTCTAGTAATTACTGAAATCCTTGTAAACTTTTGAGGTTTTTGTAAGGTTCTGGTTAGTAATTCATTTTGCTAGATTTTGTAACACTTAAATCAGCACTAGTGGGTTACCGTGATCTTCACTTTAGAATACTGATCCAAATAATCAGTAATTCCTTTAGAAGGATGTAGTAACACTTAAGTTATTACCATCCAGAACCTTACATATATCTCAAAAGCTTACAATGACGTCAGCCAATATTAGGGAGTTTGCTTTTCACTTTAGAATACTGATCCAAGTAATTAGTAGTTCCTTTAGAAGGATTTGGTAATACTTCAGTCATTGCTAGTACCATGATCTTCACTTTAGAATTAATTAATTAATTATGAACCTGTATACAGTAGTTCTTAGTAGTTCCCTATCAAAAGCTACTCTCGATGCTGCGTTTCAATAATGCTAATGAGAACATTCTTTGTTCAACCGGTTGTGAAGCACGTGTGTCAAACACACCAAGAATTGGCTTAAATAACCTCGGTGAGTGACGTCATTGATTACGTGCACCTGCAGGTTATAAATAGACATGAGACGTACACATCTTCAGGTTTCTTTGTCTTCAGAGACCGCATTGTGTGTGTGTGTGTGTGTGTGTGTGTGTGTGTGTCACGCTGAAAGCATTAAAGTGAAAGTGAAAGTGAAAATGAAAGTTAAAGCTTGTCGTGCTAATCCGCAAGAGATGCGTGCCTCCTTTACGGCTCATCTCTGAAGATGACTCGCATGACTTTGTTTTGAGTGTTTGGGGTAAGAGCATGCTGCTCTTGAGTACGATGGCTGCGACTGTGAGCACTGCGATTCACTTC
>JAFVLL020002545.1:0-14812 GCA_021397915.2 Tor tambroides | reverse complement strand
CCACTGATTGACAGCTGTAGTGATTATATTAAAGGGAGCACTCTTTGCTTGCTTTCTGTATTTAATCTATTCACAATTTGAATAAAAGTTTTAATAAATGAGTTTTTTTCTACCTCGTAGGAGATTTAATGCAGGTGCGATTCGGGTCCCAGTTTTTATGTCAAATTTGTTGGGTATGGGATTAAATTAGTGTTGCTGTCAGATAACGTGTCAGGTGTTCTGTTAATTACTGCGATTGTGGAAAGATCATTTCACCAGCCAGGAAAGGTGAATGAAAATGCTTCTCTGTGATGTTACCACAAGGCATCACTTACTTACAGATCTCAGGCTTCTGGAGGGGATGTAGATTCGTAAGAGTGAGGAGGAAGTAGGAGGGTGCTGAGCCTGTGGCTGTTCTGTACGCAAACATCAATGTCTTGAACTTGATGCGAGCCGCAACTGGTAGCCAGTGCAGGGAGATAAAGAGAGGTGTGAAGTGGGCCCTTTTGGGCTCATGGAAGACCAGTCATGCTGCTGCATTCTGAAACATTTGTCGAGGTTTGATTGCGCATGATGGAAGCCCAGCTAGAAGAGCCTTGCAATAGTCCAACCTAGAAATGACAAGGGGCTGGGCAAAAAGTTGTGCAGCATGCTCTGTTTGGAAGGGCCTGATCCTCCTGATGTTGTGCAATGCAAACCTGCATGATTGAGCTGTCTTTACAATATGGTCCTTGAAGGTCAGCTGGTCACCAAATAATAATTTATGAACCTAGCAGGATGATGAAATCATGCTGTAGAGTCGGAGTGGCAGGGAAAACGAGAAGCTCAGTCTTTGCCAGGTTGAGCTGCAGGTGATGTTCCTTCATCCATGCTGAGATATTTGCCAGGCAGCCTGAGATCCATGCAGCTACTACTGTATTGTCTGGTTGAAATGAATGATAGAGCTGTGTGTCATCAGCATAGCAATGGTAGGATGTGCTTGTATAATGGGTCCCAGTGATGTAGTGTATATGGTGAAGAGGAGGGTTCCAAGAACTGATCCCTGAGGAAACCCTGTGACAAGTTGATGTTCTTTGGATACCTCTCCTCCCCAGGAAACCCTGAAAGACCTACCTGCGAGATAAGATTCAAACCAGTGGAGTGCAGATCCGGAGATGGTAGACAGGATAATCTGATGATTCACAGTATCAAAAGTGGCAGATAGATCCAGCAGAATAAGAACTGATGATCTGGAATCTATCTGCAGGGCTACAGTGACCGACAGCAAAGCAGTCTCAGTTGAATGGCTGCTGCTGAAACCTGATTGGTTAAAGTTCAGTTGGTCATTCTGTTAAAGAAATAATGTAACTGTGTCTATAAAGGTGTGACCCAAATGGTCCAAACAAAGGAACAGCATTCCTCAGGAACGTCTTGTAGATTGCAGGATCTCCTGCGGGAAGGTCCTAACAGTATTGTTTCTAGCCCTATTGTCTCCAGGTATAAAATTATATCCCACAGTCAGAACTTTTGGAGAAGCTAGGATTCATACAAGGGTTAAGATTGTTTGAAGGAAGACATAATATCACTATTGAAGAACTGCTACACTAGCATCTTCAATAAATTCTTCTCCCCACCAAAAATTTTGGTCAAGCCTACTTAATTTTTTGTATTAAAGAAATCTATTACATTGGTGAGCCACCCAAAAGACTGCTCAGAAAAAATACAGTAAAGATGATGAAACATGGGGCAAGTTTTTAGGTTAGAAGGGATAGTATGCACTGGCCTGTCTAGACAGATATTGTCTTGACATGAAGTTAAAGTGAATCATAAAGTGTCACTTGCTGTATTTACATCCAGAGATGAGAAATGGGTGGGTGAGGGAAGAGAGGATGACACTACAGAGGAAAGATGGAAGGGTGAAAGGGAGCGTAGGTTTTGCCTAAAAGTAACTGGTAGAGGAATTGGTGGCACACAGGTAGTAATATGTAGGTTAAATATAATAAAGAAATGAGCAGAGAGGTTTTACCAAATGTCTGTGATACAATTGCATGTGTAAATTAAGTCAAGCTGGTTGCCTGATTTGTTAGTGCTTGTGGCGGTAAGCCATCTGAGATCGAATGAAGCTAGGAGTGGAAGTGGAAGTCTGCAGTGTAAGGCTTCTCCAGATGAATTTCGAAGTGACCAAAGACTACAAGTGGACTGCCATCCACAGAGAATGAGGATAGCGGCCCATACAGCTCCTCTATATAGAATTATATATGACCAGGAAGTTGATAAATCATTACAATATGGAGTTTAACAGGAGCTGTTACCACAATAGCATGAAACTCAAAAGAAGTTTTATTGCATAGGGAAGAGTGGGTTGAGTATTTCCAATTATTAGAAATGAGAAGACCAGTACCCTTCCAACCTGCCGGGGGGTGTGAGAGAAAGGGAAGTTGTTAGAGAGAACAGCAGGGGTTGCGGAGTCTTCTGGACAAATCCAGGTCACAGTCAAGCCCAAGATACTAAGAGTAGACTGAGAAGCAATGGCCAGAATGAAGTTTGTTGACAGCTGACTGACAATTCCAGAGACCCACAGAAAATGACAGAGATGCAGCAGAAGAGGTGCAGATAGGACACAGTTTAGCAAGATTGTGTTGCCGTCTGCGTGTGATGTTAGAGCATTTTTGAGAGAGAACATGTATTGAGAGAATGTATTGGAAACATACTACTGCCTACCTGACTCTGCCTGAGAGGTAAGAAAAAAATACACTTACTTGAGGTGATATTTTTTTATATCTCTGAAATAAATTATTGTATTCTTGAAACAATCTTTTATTGTACTACTGAATAAAATATTAGTTAGCTGGTGTGTGGTGGGTGTTCTGGCGCAATATCGCAATATGGCTGCTGTCGCATCATCCAGGTGGATGCTGCAGATTGGTGGTGGTTGAGGAGATTCCATGTAAAGCGCTTTGAATACCCAGAGAAGTGCTATATAAATGTAACAAATTAATAATTAATTAAAACAACCTTTTATTGTGCTGTTGAATAAAATGTTAATTATCAAAGAAAGAAAAAACTAATAGCCATAATATGGACTTTTGTAAATGCTGTGATACTGTGATGCTCAGATACTGTTATTTCCTTCTCACATTGCTGATTTCACCTGAACAGTTTATGTTGCTGTATATTGTATCATTGTAATCCTTGGCCATCAAAACATAGGGGTAGACATCACCTTTTCTGTGTTATGTTTGGTTCAGGAGATATGACACAAAATACATCATTTGGTTATGGCGGAAAGTAAAATGGTCGCCATGCAACCACGTGGTGTTTTTCAGATGGCTCCATTTCTGAAAATTTTCAGGGCACTAACCTGTACAATTGTACCAAGTTTCATGCTTTTAAAAAGTGAACATATCACCTCATATATTGCTCATATTACCTGGACCATAGACTGTAATAATAGATGGACGACGCGTCTTCACTTTCTTCCTCTATAGAAAAGTGAAGCCAAAGCATCTCAGTATGGCCGCTGCCATGTAAATGACGTCATTTGGAGCCAGAGTCTGTGCAGTAGAGATTCGTTTGGAGAAAGAGTCTGCGCAGTAGTGTCGTGAGGTGGAGCCGTGGTATCTAACTCCCGGCCAAACTCCCGCAGACCCAATCAACCATAACGACACGCCCTGTTTTTATAGCATCAAATTACTAGCTAATATGTAACATCACAAAAATGAACAATTGAACATATATCAGTGTGACAACAACTACCTTAAAGTCCCCCTATAGTCAAATATTTTATCCCTTAAACTTATCTTTGATCATCAAAATTGTGAAAATACTTTTCTCATGCCTTAAAATAGCTTGAATGTAACCCTTGCCTCATTTACTATACGCTGATCTATGACTGGCTGAGGCCATCCTAAAAATGCACCACTGCTGTGCGTTGCCACGAAAGCTTATCATTTGCATGCATCAAACACAGGACGCGGAAAAACTCAAATGAGTACTTGCGCGCCGTGTTCGGTGCGCAAATAGAGAGAAAACATAAACTTAAGTGAACGTAAACAGTTGAGGAAAAAAAAAAAAATCGGATGTATATTGGATGTATTGTCTCTTAAAGTGATCGCGCCTAATTTATTAGCTGCTGTCGTGTGCTTAATGTTAATCCAAGAAATTAAATCAGAGAAAATCACTCACAGCTCTTTATTGAACTACTTTGTAGTTTAACAAGAATTAATCTATATTTAATTTATACAGTGAAGACTATGCAATGCTATTTTATTATTATTCGGTTTCTGTACATGGACACCTACAAACTTGAAAAACATAAACATTGTGTAAATAGCACAAATAAATATATAGAACAAACATATATTAAACTATTTCAAACAAACAAGGCCCACAGGTACAACCTGCTACGGCCCGGGGAGCAGTGACAGATCAGTCAACTGTCCCAAGCATCTTTCACACAGTCAACAGTATGTTGAATTTCTCAGGCCAATATAACTAGCTAATAACTTCAGTAACATTAGTGTGCGGATCAATGAATGCAGGAGAAGGGGAGAAATAACATGTGTGTGTCTGTGTACAGCATTTAAACTGAATACAATGTTTATATCTCCTTGTTTCAGATAATGAGAGAGATGAGAACTCCTGGCCAGCCTTGTGGACTGAAGGTCAGGCTAGGGAATTTAAAAACAGGCACTCTTAAATGTCCATTGAAAATTTCCAGCTGATAAAACCTGTGCTCCAGGGACCATATTCAGGAAAAATGTAGCTCTTAACTGGTTAGATGATTAAGATGAGTTAGATGATTAACACAGTAGAAAATCAGTCCTGTCTCCCCAGCTGTAAATGTCATTAGCTGTCTAGTGTTGTTTATTGACATGTTGATGTCGCATAAGCAATCTTTCAGAATGCTGTCAGTTACATGTAGATGCATACTGTACACATTAGTGGTGCTTATGGGGTGTTGCTTTGGGATGGGTGAGGGAGGGAAAAACCATAGTATGCTCACTACAAAAAAACTAGACTACAGCACTGGTCAGATGCCCAACAAATCCAGCTGTGTCATAAAAAAGGTTCAATGCACATTCTTTGACCACTCACTGAACTTTTGCCTTAACTTTTGAAAAAATTCACAGCACCAGGATACACACAGGTTCATGCCATAAAAAAGGGGAAATGGATACTTTGATCACTGAACATCTTAGAGAAATTAACTGTTTAACCCGCTGAACTTTACCTGACACCACCAAAGTTCAAAATGCCAGACCCTTGCAAACTCACTAGATTATGATTGTAAAACAACATCATTATCACCCTCTCTCTCGTTTCATTGCAGTGCGTGATACAACATATTTTGCATTCCATATGATGCTGTAAAAGTTTAGACGTTTAACTATGTTCGCATAAATGTACATTTTAACTAGCAGTCCGCAAGTCTTACGGCAAGAAAATCAAAGAGGAATCCTGTCTTGATTTTATTACGCAGTATGACAAAAACATTGGCTTTCATTCCAGTTAGATATTTGTGCGCACATAGCCTACCTGTTCAAACTGTTGTACCATACCAAAAGTTTTAAGATTGACAAAAATCAAAGACCGATTAAGGAAATAACCAAATTAAGTGTGAATAACTAAATAAAATAAACTAAAATAAAGAAACAATTTCCTGTGGCTTAGAGGCATTTGTTTAGAAGAAAACTTATGATCTTTAAAATGAAAAATTCTGTTCTGTTAAAAACAGGGAGAATGCTTTCATCAATTAAGAATTGATGTTGATTTATTAAAATAAACTCTTTTTCATTTTAAAAACATTATTTTGTTTAATTCTTTTACCATACATTTAAATTCTATCATTTTGCGATCGTCCCTCCATCGGATGTTAGGGATGTGTTAGGGGTGGGTAGTGGGTGTGGTTTGACTGTGCCAGATGTAGCTTCATTTAGTCTTTTTGACAGTGGTGAGAAGATGTCATGGACACTGTGTAAGATGATTGGATCTCTTTCTTTTCTTTTCTAATTTGTATAAGTATCAAACTCTACCTTTTTAAAATGATAATGTTACAAGATTTTGACAACTGCCGTACTGTTTAACGAGCATGTCTTGATAGATTTTGTTTCAGATCAGCGTAATAAGATGGTCAGCTTTTTCTTTTCTTTCTTTAACTTTGTATCAGTAACAAACTCTACCTTTTTAAAACTGTAATGTTAGGCTGCAACATAGATTTTGACAACTGCCGTATGCTGTTGTTTAACGAACATGCCTGATACTTTTTAGTTTTAGTTATACCCTTCCCTAAAATTGTTTAACAATACATAAAATGATGTCTTGACTTGTTTTTCTAAAATTGTTTAACAATACGTAAATGATCGTCTTGACTTGTTTTACCGTTTCTGGAAAATACAGTCATTACATTGATTCTACTGCTTGTATGATAGATGTTATTCTTCAAATATGTGTGAAAAAACTTTAATAAAAACTTCCCTTGATCACACTCGTTTTACCAACCAATAGCCTATACCATTTCACATTTTGAAGTTTAAAGCACAGTTTTTGAGTAGTTTCAATGTCCCACTTCAAAAATACATTCCCAAACAACATGAGGGGTCATAAATTCCTTTGGATTGGTGGGGTGGATAAACAGATGTCCAGTTGTGGTGGGGGTGTCCATAAACAGGTGTCCAGTTGGGTGGGAGGGGTGGTGTGGGCATGGAATTTTTATGATCGTCATTAAATCTTTGTCATATGGTGCTCTGTCATCTCTCATGTTCTGCATTATTTAAGAAAATGTGCACTTTGCACATGGACTTGATATGACTACTGGATTTGACTACTGGATATGCATAAACTGAACTGAGTTGACTGAATTCCAAATCATGTAAATTGAAGTAATGGTTGGTTTAATGTTAAATAATGTTTAACGCTTTCTGGAATACTCCCTAGGTGTCTCTTGTCAATTGTCTATTTTTTTAAATGCATTTAGCAGTGTTGGGTCTTGATATGATCATGTTTGGATTAATTGAATGACTGATTAATTATTGATGTTTATTGGCTGCTACCATAAAGGTCATATGGACTTCTTTAATACGTTATTGTTCTTTGTCTTTCTTGGAGCTTGAAAGCCTCTGGTCGTTAAATGGAAAAAAAAGTGCAATGTGATCATTTTACAAAACTTCTTTTGCGTTCCATGGAAGAAATTAAGAGCTCTGAAACAGCATGAGGGTAAACAAAACTTAGGTTTTAATTACCAGGATGAAGCTGGGGTTGTTGCGGTTTCTCCAGCTGAAGGACGGGACACTAACCTCAGGATAGAGGTTTTCATGCAGTACCTCACAGCCATGGTGAGTGTGGCCACTCAGAATTAGTCGGGGTTTGAACCACCACAAGAGCTGTTATTGGAGAAGATTGTTGGCTTTTAATGTTCATATATGTAATGATCTTGATTTTGAAATAGATTTATTGTGTAGTGTAGCCAGGAGTAAGGCCATAATGTAGCACATTACTTTTAAAAGTAACATTGTCCAACACTGCTTGTGTTTACTGAGCATCTTGTTTTACCTTTTTGGAGGCATTCTTAGATATAACATCATAACGCTCCCGAAATAGCTGGTACCGTTCATCCAGAGGTGCTGCATCTACACCTGTACACATGGCATCACTCACTCTATACAGAGGGTAATGCTGGGATCAACAATACCATTATTATAGTGAAGAAAATATTACTGCAATTTCTAAAGCAATGCATTTATAAGAAATGCCATATAATACTGCCTTTACTTCAACTACATGTGCATGACAAATGCATTTGGTTACCATGATAGATACAGAAAAAACATACAGTCTCACCTGTAGTAGAACAGGTGCTGTTGGGGCAAAACTCTCTGTGTTCTTGCACTGGTCATAATGCTGTGTACCCTAACAAAGTAAAAAGAGTTAAATGTACACAAGATCAACCATAATGGAACCAGTTAATACATGCATCGCACCATTAAAATAAAAATAAAAAGTCTAGATTTTAATAATAATAATAATAATAATAATAAATAATAATAAGGTTTGCAATAATAATAATAATAATAATAATAATAATAATGATAATTATCATTATTGTAAATATAGACATAAGCAACAATCAATGGCTCGTGCGTAATTAGGTGATACAATTGTAATGTAGCTTTTCAAATATAATATGGTTTTACTGCAAAGTCCATCTTTAATCTTCTTGATAGTGATAAAACAGGTTACAGCAATGCATGCTGGTTGCTGGTGTTAAAAGTATGACAGCATTTTAGTCTAGGATTATGGGATTAAAGTCATAATATTTTAACAAAAAAATCTAAATTACGAGAATATGTTGTAGCAATACAAGATTAATGTCATAATACTTTGAGAATAGAGTCATAGTACATATAAAGTCGTTAGGTTACTTGTGTAACCCTGGTTCTCTGAGAACAGAGCAAGGTATCTCACTATGGTAAACGCCCCAGGCATGATAGACCATGGAAGCACCAATGATTTTAGCACTTTGGGATTCTGTGTGAATATAAAGTGCGTTACAAATAAAATTGATTATTATTATTACTATTACAATGACACCACGTCTGTCCGAAGGACAGACCAATCACAGCTCTTGACAAGGAGCCCACCCCCTCCCTATATATACACACAGCTGTGATCCCCGAAACAGCATTCTAAGCACGCTCTTCCCCTGTGTTATGAGAGTAGGTAAGCTTGGTGAGATACCTTGCTCTGTTCTCAGAGAACCGGGGTTACGCAAGTAACCTAACGTTCTCTTTCAAACAATCGCTCGGTATCTCACTATGGGAATGATATAGCCAACTCCCGTAGCGCATGCTTTCTGAAGCCGCCGAAGAGACTCTAAAAGAAAGAAATATAACCTTTCAATTCTCCAAAGGGCACACTTTAAGAACTGCATGAGCCAATGAAGGCGCAGTGACATCAAGGCGGTAAAATCTGATAAATGCATGCAGGGAAGCCCAACTTGCCGCTGCACAAATATCTCCCACCAACACAGCTTTGAACAAAGCCCATGAGGTAGCAATCCCTTGTGTAGAATGAGCCCTTAAGCCCTTTGAGCAATGAAGACCCATAGATGTATAGGCTAGTTCAATCGCCTCCACCATCCAATGGGAGAGGGGCTGCGAGGAGATCGGCTTACCCTTACAATAAGTGGCCCATGAAACGAATAATTGATAATTCTTCCTGAACAATGGTGTCCTGTTTACATAATAGTGCAACGCTCGTACAGGACAAAGTGTGCAATTTCTTTTCCTCCGAAGAAGAAAACGGAGGAGGGTAAAAAGCACGCAAAGCAGAGCAGTTACAAGCAGAATCGCTGACTTTGGAAACGAAAGCCGGGTTTGGCAGCAGCGTATCCTTGATGTCATCCGGACTAAAATTCAGACATGCTTGATGGACTGGGTAACACTTTATAATAACGTTCAGTTGTAAGTCATTTTTAAGTGATTAGTTAACGATGAACTAATCATTTACAAAACATTCATAAGCGATTAATAAGTGATATGCTAATAATTTGTGTATATTTTGTTAATTAATTTACAAGTCATTTACAAGTAATTTGTTTATGATGAACTAATTTACAAAACATGACTATGCATTCATAGATGATTAATAAGTGATATGTTAATATTTTTATCTGTTTTGTAGATTAAGTTATAAATCATTTACAAGTGATTAGATGATGATGAACTAATTTACAAAACGTGACTATACATTCACAAATGATTATGTAATATACTAACGATTTACAAATCTGTCATAAGTTATCTTGGAAACACTTTATTTTAGGGTCTCTTAACTAGTTGCTTATTAGCATGCATATTACTAGAATATTAGCCATTTAGTAGTAATTAAGCACATATTAATACCTTATTCTACATGACCTTATTCTACATCCCTAATCCTACCCAATACCTAAACTTAACAACTATCTTACTAACTATTAATAAGCAGCAAATTAGGAATTTATTGAGGGAAAAGCCGTAGTTAAAAGTGAATGTGTGTTCCCTATTCTAAAGTGTTCCCCTTATCTTTAAAAAATAGCATCATGAAATAATCAAACAGATCCTTAATGGTTAATAGTTTAGTTAGGTTACTAGTTAATATATTATTAATCACTTATAAATCATTGAAATGTCAACATTGTACTATTATCTCAATAAACATTATAAATCATTTACAACACTTTCTGCATCCCCTAATCTAAAGTGTAAACCACTCATCACTTGTAAATTTTTTACAAACTTTATGGTTTCCATTTGTGTGTGTGTAAATATATATACACACACAAACAACCTGTAACCGGAAGGTTTGTAAAACATTTACAACTGATGAGTAGTTTACACTTTAGATTAGGGGATGCAGAAAGTGTTGTAAATGCCTTGTATACACCTACAGATCATTTGTAACAGGTAAACAAGATCTACAAATGATGTGTAACACATTTACAAGTGATGAGTGGTTTACACTTTAGATTAGGGGATGCAGAAAGCTTTGTAAATGATTTATAATGTTTATTGAGATAATAGTACAATGTTGACATTTCAATGATTTATAAGTGATTAATAATATATTAACTAGTAATCTAACTAAACTATTAACCATTAAGGATCTGTTTGATTATTTCATGATGCTATTTTTTTAAAGATAACTTATGACAGATTTGTAAATCGTCAGCATATTATTTAATCATTTGTGAATGTATAGTCATGTTTTGTAAATGATTAGTTCATCATTAGCTAATCACTTGTAAATGATTTATAACAATCTATAAAACAGATAAAAATATTAGCATATCACTTATTAATCATCTATGAATGCATAGCTTTTTTTTGTAAATGATTAGTTCATCATTAGCTAATTACTTGTAAATGACTTGTAAACGAATTAACAAAACATACACAGATTGTTAGCATATCACTTATTAATCGCTTATGAATATTTTGTAAATGATTAGTTCATCATTAACTAATCACTTATAAATGACTTATAACTGAACGTTATTATAAAGTGTTACCTAGGAGCTTAATATGAACACTCTCCAGAGGTTCAAACGGGGCCCGAGTTAAAGCATTCAAGACCATGGACAAATCCCATGACGGGACCAGCTGCTTCGACACTGGTCTCAAACGCTTCACCCCCTTCATAAAACGGCATATAAGAGGGTAACGACCCACTGAAACTCCTTCAAATCCCACATGACAAGCGGAAATAGCAGCCAGGTAAACTTTAATTGTAGAGAACGCTCTCCCATTGTTCAGTAAGCTTTGCAAAAAGCAGAGAACATCACTCACCACGCACTGAAAAGGAATAACTCCTTTACTAGTGTGCCAGTCCTCAAACACCTGCCATTTACATACAGCAAGCGCGTTGATGGAGCTCTAGCGCTCTGGATTGTGTTTATAACCTCCTGGGGAAGCATTTATATTTAACCCTTCATGGGCCAGACCCAAAGATTGATTTGTAGGGATAAAATATCTGTCCCCCCGCTTGTGACAGCAGGTCACGGCGCAATGGGAGTGGCCAGGGCTCTCCTTGAAGGAGCTGGACAATCTCTGCTAGCCACAGTCTCCCCAGCCAACAAGGGGCTATCAGAAGGAGAGATAATCCATTTTCTCTTACTCTGCCTAGGGTGGGAGAAATTAGACTCAGCAGTGGGAATGCGTTTACGGCGGCTCTGCCGTACATTTCCCAAATTTGACTGACCACCTGCAGGTGGAGTACCCATTCTCCGTATAATGGGTTTCCCCTTGACAGGAGATCTGCCCCAACATTCAGGACTCCCGGGACGTGCGTCGCACGCAGTGAGCTGAAGTGCGCGGTGCTCCAGACAATCAGCTTGTGCACTAGATTGATTGTGCAGTTGCAACGAACGCGTACCCCCTTGGTGATTGATATACGCCACCACCGTCGTGTTGTCTCTCCTGACTAGAATATGAAATCCTTCCTGGAATGGGAGAAAATGCTTCAGTGCCAGAAAAACTGCCATCAACTCCAACATGTTTATGTGAAGTTTGCGAAACTGGGGCGTCCAACGACCGTTTACCGATCTGCCCTGAAAAACAGCTCCCCATCCCGTCAGGGATGCATCTGTTGTCACCACTTTTCTCAGAGACACGCCCCCCAGCAGAACCCCTGTCCGGAATACACAGGGGTTTCTCCACTGATGAAGAGCCATCTCGCACTCCGTGGATATTCTCACTCTGCGCGAGAGGTGCCGGCGAGGACACAGACGCCTTGCAGCTATGCCATGCTTAGCATTGGAGAAAGCATACCGTATGCCACTGAGTCTATTCGCAAGCCTAGATACTCTATCTCCTGGGAGGGAACCAGCTGGCTTTTGGTGTAGTTGATCCTGAACCCCAGATTCGTGAGATGAGATGTAACCTCTGTGTCCCGCTCCCGCGAATGAGCGCATATCAGATAATCGTCCAAATAAGCAGATATTCTGAGACTCGTGTCCCAGCGGCGATAATGCCGCTTCTATGCACCTGATGAATAAGCGCAGAGCTAGGCTGAGCCCAAATGGAAGAGTAACAAATTCGTTCACTTCGCTCTGAAAGGAAAACCTGAGATATTTCCTGTGCGCAAGATAGATGCTTATATGGAAGTAAGCATCCTTGAGATCGACCGCAGCAAACCAATCGCCCCGGCAGATTGAACAAGTGAGAGCCCCGACTGTGACTATCTTGAATTTGTACTTCCTTAAGTGCACGCAGTTCCATTATCGGGCGCAAACCCTCATCTTTCTTTGGAATTAGAAAATAACGGGAGTAATAGCCCCTCTGAGTTTCCCCCACTGGAACTCGCCTTATAGCTCTTTTCTCCAAGAGGGAGGATATTTCTGCTTCCAGCACCCGAGCCGAATCCCCTGTTGCTACAGATGCTATAACCCCATTGGAAGGAGGGGGTTTTACAGCGAACTGAAGCCTGTAACCCTTGGTTACAGTCACGAGGACCCACGGATGCACAGAACACTCTCTCCAAGTCTCCTGATGAAGAGCCAGAGAGTTCTGTTGAACCGATTCAATAGATGGAGTGTTGGCGCCATCTAGTGGACAGAGAAAAAAGATGGATGCATTCAAAAACTTCCTGTTCTGCATCGGAGGAACAGGCCAGGAGGGAACAGGAGGACGGGATGCTCTTTTTCGCGGCAGACAGATTTCAACCGCCTCTCCTTCCTTCTTCTGGAGGTTGCACCTCTGTCTCATTGCCGCAACAGCCGGGCTGAACAGCCCACTCGAATCTACCGGAGCGACGAGAAAATCCAGTGCTCGAGAGATTTAGCCACGGTGAAGGGCCATGGTACGGGCCGAAGCTTTGCACTGCACCACGTGAGGTGCGTAGATTGAGATCCATTATGTTGCAGATCTCCTCCCAGACCGCCGGGTTCAGGTTACTGGCGTACAGCTGCTTACCCAGCTTCTCCAGTAATTTGGCTTGGTAGGCCATCAACACGTGATGTTGAGTGCCCTTACCGCTAGTGCCGAAGACTTATACATTTTCTGGTACATGGAAGTGGTGAAGCGTTCCGTTTTCCCAGGGAGGGAGGGGCTGGCCGATGAGAGAGTGGTCCGCCTGTTCAGATGCAGGTGGTGAGCCACTGACCGCTCAACTGTGGGAGGGTTAGAGAGCTCAAGCCCCTCCATTTCACTCACATCGAGAGACAAGTAGCCCTTGATGGGAACGCGATGAGAAAAGGGTTTATCCCATGAACGTTTCATCTCTGTGATGCATGGCGGCAAAGCGGGAAGCAGTTGCTTCGCCTGGGGAAGGCGGGAAGGGAAGCTTTTCCCATAGATATCATGTTAACTCCTGGATCCCCAAGAGTTACAGGCCAAGTGATGCCAAGTTCAGCTGCTGCACGCTTACAAACCTCAAGTCAGTCGCAATCCAACACCGTCGACGCCACATCGCAGCTTTGCGCGTTCACGGGCCTGGATACTTGGGTTGCAGATAAGATAGCATCATCCTCCTCATCCAGCTCATCTTGGAGGAGACGAGCTAACATCTCATCTTCCTCTTCATCTCCCTCGACCTCATCACCCTCCGCCAGCAGCTGCTGGTCGAAAAGCGGTGTAAACTCAGGAGACTCCGAATCCATAATATCCCCCCATGAAGGAAGATCCCACAGGTGAGAGGGTTGGCCCCCCTTTGCTGAAGGAGGAACAGCAGAGAGAACCGGATCATCTTTGGAAGATAAAGCCACCCGAAGCCTACTTTCTAGAATCCTGGCCGGCATTACACGACAGTGCACGCAACTTTCTGCATCCACCAGCGCGGCCTGGGCATGCTTGACACCCATGCATGTGAATACCGGCCCGAGATCATGAATCCAAATGCTGCCGGACATGAGCGCGACGGGGCCTCCTTCCCTTTCTCCACAGCAACCTTGGACACCAACATGGTAAGTCAGATAATCTTAGGCCCAATCCCATTTCTACTCCTTAGCCCTTCCCCTTTCCCCTACCCCTCCGTTTTGCGCGTTCTTGTGAAGGGGTAGGGGTGTCTCGATTCTCTTTTGGTTGGAGGGGTAGGGGTAAGAGGAAGGGCCAGATAGCCCTTCAAAAGGAAATTTTTTTTGGACCACACTACAAACGAAGGGGTATGAATCATCTCAGCGTAAACTGGCTGCAGAGGCAACATGGCTGCCCAAGCGAACAAAAAGACACATAAATGTAAGCATTATTGGCATTAATAAAGATTTGAATGAAAAGTAATAATTTGTTTTATGTTACATTCAATCGTGAGTTCATATTTACGGTCATGTTATTCAAAGAAATGTTTGCAAAAAAAAAAAAAAAAAAAAAAAAAAAATCGC
>JAFVLL020002544.1:0-22130 GCA_021397915.2 Tor tambroides | reverse complement strand
GTCAGTCAGTCTGTCTGTCTATAGGATTAGGGATCTAGAACATGGCCATGCAGAATAAGACATTAATATGTGCTTTGTAAGTATATGCTAGTAGTATTTATTTATTAATTTCAAGACTTTTTTTTTTTGCATTCTTGGGACATCGCTACTTTCATATTGTATATAAATCATAAATTCTGAACGGTGTCCAGGCTTGTACTGGTGTGCAGTAAATACTTCTTGCTGAGTTTCTCTGCACAATGTATTCAGTAGGATTGTGTGTTCTTTGAAAAAAAAAAAGACAGGTACTGTATGATGTCAAATTAGGAGAGACAGTCTTTTTGGTCAGTAAAAACATTATTGAAACCTTGTGTTAATCCCCACATCATTCAAACTCATTATAATCTTAAGAGAGTTAGTTATGATGAGTCATAAAAGATGTAGTAAGTGCAGTATGCTGCACAGCTAAATTATTAATAGGGTATTTTTGCCCTTGCAGCAATGCAAGCAAACACTGACTATTTACATAGCTGAGGCAGCTTCAGGTGATGTACTGGAACACATAATTGTAATGTTATTATCATACGAACATACTAGAAATTGCGTTCCAATTGCACAAATTTTCAAAGCTCAACCTTGGGTGCGATTCTGATCTAAAAGTAGATTTGTGTTTCATGACAAGGATAATGTTCTAGAAATGTGTCAGTGAAGACAGACACTGCAAAGTAATAATCTGCCGGACCTTGAGACCGAAGAGATTTATAGGGATGGGAAAAATGATTTCGGTTCAGGCCGCGAGTGGCAAAGCTGCTTCGAAACATGAATTTAATTGAAGAAGCATCAGCCACACAATGATATCAGATAATTAAATCAAGAAACAATTGTGCTTTATGTCGTCTTAAAATCTCTGACTTAACAAGTGAAATCTGAAACCGCCACTCTGGGAGATACAAAGCCTCCAAAAAGGAAACAAAAAATCGTTTTAATTCACAGGGATAACTTAGCATCAGAGGAATCGGAGAGTTCGTTGTCATGGAGGGCAAGATTAGCAATTATTCCTTATTCTGAGAGCTCTTCAACATCGCCGGCTATGTATAACAAAGGCCCTCAAAGTTTGCACTTTGCCTCTGAATAGGTATAAAATTCTTTTTTTTTTTTTTTTTGCTATTAAATTGAAATCCAGATCCCCTGACATAACAGATATGGCATCTGAAATCTTAATAAGTCATTTTCACAGCTCATCAGCTATTCCCTTTCCAGAAGCTTCATCCTAGCACCGTGGACATCACGAGCCTCAGAGGCCAGGAGGATAATGTACTTTCTGTCAAATCGTGACACTTGATTGACATGCGGAGACAGGTATTAGGCCTCATTTTTCACCCATACATCCCTGAGTTAATATCTCTAGATGGCTGTGAGGAAAAAAAGGATGAAAATAGATTTGTTTGGATGACTGTTTACTCCCCTGGATGCTTTAGAAACAAAGCCCTAAACAACATCCTATCAAAGCCGAATCTGTAAGCGAACGATACGTTTGATGGTATGAAGTGGAATATCTGACCTCAATCTTAGTGATAGTCACGCTTCCAGAGGATGGATAAAGAATTTTATGAATAACACTCTTTGTAAATTATGTTACATACTCATACAGTCGTATTTGCTAACGTTAATTTACATCCTTGGGTTCTTTGTTTTCGCTATGAAAACAAGCACTTTAAGAGCTCTCCTCATGTTTACATCGTTTCACATGAGTCTGGGTCCATGTGCAGTCATGCAAAAAGAAAAAAAGAAAACATAAAACAATTTTGTTTCTTTCAGAGTTTTGATTTGTGATCTTTTCTGTTCTTTCAGATCCTGATAGCAATCTCTTTGGGCATTCATTTTGTTCTCCACTCTGTCTGCGCTTGTGAAAAGGCAAAGGCTGTCAAGAGGACACGTCATTCTTTCCCATGATGCACTGCAGTCACATTCTTGCACTAACAGCTGTAAGCTGTGTGACAACACAGATCATGTGTTAAAAACAGACATGCTTGATCATTCAAAATAGTGCAGTTATCATCGTCTTCACACTTTAAGGGGATAGTTCACCCAAACATGAACATTCTGTCATCATTTACTCAACCTCATGTCATTCCAGATTCAATATTTGGACCCCAGTGTTCTTAAAAATATCTTCTTTTGTTTTGAGCAGAACAAAGAAAGTCATACAGGTTTGGAACAACATGAGAATGAGTAATTGATGACAGAAGTTTTGGTTGAACTTTTCCTTTAACATCAACTCATCACCATTGCCGTTGCTGTCATTGCAGGAATCTGGACCACTGTATTTATGACGACGTTGATAGACTGCAGATATGCTGCTTTGAGTGAGTACAGTTGGATATATTATGTGAAGAGAGAGCAAGAGAGAGAAATTTGTGGAATGTGAAGGTACATAAACAGTAGAAAAGATACTTTTCAACCAGCATTGATCCACAAAACAGCGAAGGACATTTGAAATCAGCCTGGCGTGGGATTGATATTAAGATTCAAAGGCTATACCTCCGCACCAATATTTCAAAAATGCTCTGACCATCAGAGCAAAAATCTTTCAGATTTAAAATTGATTTGCTGTCTGTTTTTAAATAAGACCTAGTTAAAATAAAATCAGAATCAGAATTTTTATTAGTTACACACAGACACGCACACATAAATACTCTCACCAAGCCTGTACCATTAGAATAAAATGTTACTTTTATTATAAACAAACTAATGCTCTTACCTCCAGACCTGCCAATAAGGTGTTCAACACATTATTATGACCACAAAAAAGCATACTGACTACCAAACAGCTATCTGTATCTTCTCAAATGTGATGGCATGTAACAGTCAGGAAGAGTCTCATTTATAATCACACTCCCTTGTGTCTTTATTACAGACCGCTGGAGGCAAGGTTTCAGCAATGCGACAGATATGAGAGACTTCACAGATTTATCAATTCATACGGTATACTCTGCTCATTCCTAGCCCACCTATTAACGCTCCATTAGTTTCTTGCCCTGGAAACTCTAAAGAACATGGCTATAGCATAACAAATGAAAATAGTAAATAATATGCAGCGCTTCTGGCAAATATGATAATTCAGGCTTGGCAGAAACTCCGTCCTGTTGGAAAGTAGCCACTGTTTTTCAGGTTGTGAATGGTGCAGAAGCTGATAAGGTTTTAAAAAGGAAGGAGAGAAGTTATTTAGCAGGTGATTAATCCAGAAAAGCCTGGTAAGTTTCAGCTTGGTTGCAAAAAGTATATGGGTCAATGACATGACGCTCACATTTTGTTCTCAATAAAAATTTATTTATTATTTTTAAAAAATAAAATAAAAAAGCAATTTATGCATGCACTGACCTATGTTTTACCTCTTCCATGATGGACAATTTCTAAATTAAAAACATGAAACAAGAAATGATGTCATAGAGAGGACCCATGCAGTCCTTCATGAATGTATGTAAAGGTCAATGAAATATTTCATGACATTGCAGGGTTAGTTCAAGTTGTAAATTGCCATGTGATGCGACTCTGCAAAAATATAATGATTTTTTTATTATTATTATTTTGTAAAATATGTATTGTTATGTACTGCAACTCAGAGGTTTGGGGTTGGTAGATTTTTATTTTTATTTTTTTTAAAGAAGTCTCTTATGCTGACCTAGGCTGCAATTATTTGATCAAAAATGCAGTAAATCTAGTAAATACATACACATTAAATACAGTAATATAGTGAAACATTACGAAAATTTAAAACAAGTTTTCAATTTTACATATACAAATCTTATAATAAATAAATACATATTTTAAAATATTTTCAGCAACCATTACTCCAGTCTTCAGTGTCACATAATCCTTCAGAAATCATTCTAATTCTGTGTCATTGTGTCATTCATGCTCTTAACTGTTTTAATTTATTTTAAATCATTTTTTAAATCTTTTTTAATTAAATTCCTTGTTTTTATTGTTGCAATTATTTTTTATGATTATTTTAATTCTTTTTATGTAAAGCAACGTGAATTACCATTGTGTATGAAATGTGCTATATAAATAAACTTGCCTTGCCTTGCCTAATATGCTAATTTGGTGCTCAAGAATCATCTCTTAGTATTATCAATGTTGAAAACAGTTTTTTTAATCGGGTGGCGGGGGAACCGTGATACTTTTTTCAGGTGGCTTTGTTGAATATAAAATTCAAAAGAACAGCATTTATTTCCAATGGAAATCATTTGTAACAGTATAACTGTAGTTAAAAAATGTATTAAAATAATTGTATATAAATGTATACACCTAAATACATGTGTACACATCTTGAGATGTTAAAAGTTAGATGTTAAAAATGAATTTGTAAGAAATTGGGACTTTTTAAAACAATTTTTCATTTTTCCTTATCACGAACACTCTCTTATATGACATTAGGCCATTTAGTAGGCCGCCAGTAGCCACAGACACAGCACTGTGGCTGTACATAACAATGCTCCATCTGTGCATCCGTTGGTACTTTAGAGAGTCCTGCTGCTCCAGTCATGGTGGGGCTGTCGAGGAAGCGGACTGCATAAACAGAGCTCTTCCTGCCAGCTGACCCAGCAGGTAGAAATCGCTAAGGTACATTCTCCCATTCAGTGGTCTACATCCATCTCCCAACCCCAGGGTTCCTATCTTGTGCTCTTACTACAACTCAAACCCTGGCTAATGCTCTGAGCTCTGAATTTTCATTTTCATTTTCCAGCTTATTTGTCGTGTCAATTTATGAGGGATGTTGGCGAATGGAGCCTGTCATTTCCTTTGGCTCATACGAGTGCGGTTGTGAAACTGTGCCAGTATTCGAGTTCCGCTCATGGTTGCCCAAATCCGACTGCTCTTTGCAGACATTTTACGAAAGAAAATCAATTTCTGAGCATTACCAAATTCAAAAATTAGCATTCTCTCGACCTCTTTTGCTCTCTTCCTCGTTCTCTGCCGTTTATGTCAAGACATTGAGCCCCACTGTTGCTCGTTCTATCTGGACTCTGATGTGCATGTTTGCAGGTAGAAAAGCGGACAGCTGTCAGCAAAGCTTGATTGTTATTTCAGGCACAAGTCCTGGCTCTCACTCAAGCGCATCAATGTATTTTATTTTCCTGTTGACGCAACTCCGCCGAGAAGTTCCTCCGCCGAGAAGAATCTTACACTTTCCTTCTTTCTGTTTCCTCCTGTAACTTTAATCTAACTCATCTCACAAAAAGGATCAGACAGTCGTAAACAGGACGTCAGGATACATTCTACCCCTCATGGAGCGAAATCCCCTCGTGAATGTAAACGCACCTAAATTTGGAGTTTAGAATGGCATGTTTACATCAGGCTAGATGTGGATGGTTTGTTTGTTTGATAAGATATCTGGATTCAGCAAGGCAAACTTATATTAGTTGTGAGAGCGTATTGAAGTTCTCCTTGCCTCAGGTGATTAGTGATCTCATTATAGTGTTGGAGAAGATAATCATTAACCTTTGCATGCGCTGCAACCATTTCCCAACCTGACTATCCCATTGTAGCTATGCAATAATCACCTCCTTTAATTAGTCCATAGTAGCACCTTTCCCAGAAGAGCAGAGTCATTTAAGAAAATCACCCACATGAATCAATTATCGGCCACTACAAGCCCAGTGGACAATGAACTGTTTGCACAAATGAAGTATATTGTTTGTGCAATAAAACAGTTACAGGAGCCCAATATTGTGTTTGTGTCTGAGAGGCTTTTGTAATTACTGAAAGCTTAAACGCAGGTAGAAAATAACAGTGCGTAATCTTGAGGATTACGGTCCTACTTTCATGAGAATTCAGATGAGTTAATATCTCCACCAACTGTACATGATACTAAACAGAACAAACAGGTGGAATTGTCCGCATGGGGGGTCTGAGGGGTCTAGTTTCCATTTGTGGTTTCATTGTGTGAATGTGGTTTCTATCCTGTTGAAGAGTCTGTGTTGTTATGTTATTGTAATTCACAGGGAACAGCATTCTTCCATCTTAGAAACATTGCCAAGCTACGAAACATGTTTCTGATGCAGAAAAGCTAATTCATGCATTCATGACCTCTAGACTGGACTATTGTAATGCACTGCTAGCTGGTTGTCCTTCCTCTTCAATAAACAAGCTACAGGTAGTCCAAAATGCAGCGGCTAGAGTCCTTACCAGGTCAAGAAAGTATGATCATATTACCCCAATTTTACAGTTTCTGCACTGGCACAGTTACAAAATATTATTACTTGCCTATAAGGCCCTAAATGGTTTAACTCCTGCGTACCTAACTAGTCTTCTACCACGCTACAATCCATCCCGCTCCCTAAGGTCTCAAAAGTCCACTAAAGGAGGTAGAGCTTTTTCACATTTGGCTCCCAAACTCTGGAATAGCCTTCCTGATAGTGTTTGGGGTTCAGACACACTCTCTCTGTTTAAATCTAGTTTAAAGACACATCTCTTTAGCCAAGCATTTTTCTAATGCATCTCATAATCTTGTACTGCAGTTATATCTGATCAAACGTACATTATTCTTTAGCTTAGGTTGAACGAATCATTTTTGCTTGGATGGAACAGCAGCTTCGCTGATAATGTCTCTATTTGTTTCTCTCTTTCTGCCACGGGATTAACATCCCATAATAACTAGGAATTGCACAAGATTCAGTTTGGAACCAACCCTTAAATGATCTGAGATGACCAAACACCTGAGAAGAGATGATGCCAACCCCTCAGAGGACCTCAGACAACATACAGAATTACCAAATTTTGCCATTTGTTAAATATATGAAGTTTCCACAATATATAAATATTGTAGAAACGTAATTTCCTGTAAAACTGCTTCGCAGCGATTTGTATCATGAAAAGCGCTATACAAATAAACTTGAATTGAATTGAATTGAACAAGCTGTCATTCAGTGAGTATGTGAGTGTGATCATCATTCTGTAAAATATTGTCAGATATACATTTGATTTATTTTACAATACTGTTCAATACTGTTTCAATACTGATTTTGGGGCCAGTAAGATATTTTAAATGTTTATGAAAGAAGTGATATATAGTATTACATTTATTTTACATACACTTCTACCTACAAGCAATGATGCAACTTGTTTAATGTGAACATTTATGTGACATCAACAGTAAAACATGGCACTAGCAACACCAAGGCCATGGGTTTAATTCCCAGGGAAAACTTTAACTTATAAAATTTGTACCTTGAATGCAGTGGTATGAATTAGATAGAAGAATGTGCAACTTGTGTGTATGAAAATATGAATATAAAATATATATGAAAATATAAATATAAAAAATATAAATGTAATATATCTGTGGTTACCCCATGGTACTTGCATTTCCAAAATGTCTTTTTAATTAATTTTTGGATTTAAATTTATGTATCATAGAGCTGTGACTGCAGTAAAATCCCAGTCTTTCCCCAGTCATGTTCTCATGTAAAATAAGTACCATCCAAATAGGGCTTAAAGCTGAACTTTTCAGCAGGGTAATCACAGACAGAACTGCAAAAAACCTCTCTTATAGGGATAATTTCCTTCTTTGGAACATTTATTTTATTTTATTATTGTTATTTATTAATTATTTAATTATTTATTTATTTTTCCTTTTTTAGAGCGCCCTATTTCTTAAAACTCTTGGGTTTTTTCCAGCATTTCACCAACTGCCTGATCTTATTGGGATTGTGTTCACCGCTGGTCTGTCCTTAGTTACATAAGATAGTAAGCTGAATGGGAATTCTCTCGCTCTTTCCATTCAGTTCTCGCTCTGCCTGTCTCTCTCTGTGCATGTGTGGAGGGTTTGGTGTTAAAGTGAACAGCATGGGACTGGCATGCGTTGGAGTCTCTGTATCTGACCGTAGATTGATTCTGACACATTCTTTACCAACTATCTCCCTGCGATAGAAACCAATGAATAAAAATCAAAAGCTATTTGTTGGCTGGTGAAGAGCCTTATGTGAGAGGGAGGGTCTGCTTTAATCCATGTAATAGGTTATTGACTTTGACCCTTTGAGATCTGGGTACGAGCTATTAGGTCGGATTTAACTTACATTACCGTTTAGCCTGTGGGATTATCAAACTTCTCTTTATTTCTGTTCTCGCTTACTGTGCTTCACCCCCAGAAAGCTATAAAGAGATGCCGCTGAATGTATTCTCAAAGATGCTGTTTCACACTTGGACTACATTTGCAGCTTGCAGTAGATGAGAGAGCCAAGAAAGTTCTTTGGGTTGCGTGCTAAAAGGCCCTTCTTTTGGGTGCCTGTATGCCTTTGAATACCACATTAAATGGCATATTTGAGCAGCGTTTAACTGCCGCGGTTCATTAAAGGGACATCAAGCATTTCCCTAACCGAGCGCAAAATCAACTGATTCATACAGAACTGACATAATCCCTGATCATATTTCTCACTCTGTTCAAGCTGACAAAAAGATTATTAGAAAGCATTGGATTTAAAAAGTAATGAACACAGATGCCTGATGATAATAAAAGGCATGTGCTGGTATGAGATTAAGTCATGTTTGAAAAATCTGATTTAAACCTCTAACAAATTTTCAGTGCCAGAATGCACTGTGAGAAACAATTTTGTTTTGTTTCTGTTTTTTGTTTTTCTCCAGCATGTCATATTCATTAGCTTTAGACAATTTTACTCGTCTAAAATGGCATCTAATCTTAGTTGACAAAAATAACTTTTTAGTTGATGAGAGTACAATATTGTGAATTATTACTGTACAATACAGTGATTTTTTTTATGCTTTAGTCACTCATCTGTGTTTTAATGAGTTATGGAAAGAGCATATTTACATTTGAGTTAATTTGAGAATTAACCTGCTAGTAAAGTGCTTCAGTTTGGTTTTGATTGTCATGATTATACAATTATTATCAATTCCTAACATTATCCGTTATTATATTTATTAATTTTTTTAATCATATTTTTCAAAAAACATTGTAAGTGGATGGTTAATTTCTTATGGTGTTATTTTCATTAATAATATGTTTTAATTAAAATTCCTTAACTATTTTTATGATACAATGGAAGCCTGTTTCAGCCACAGAGTAAAAAAATATATAAAAAGGTCATTGTGACATTTTATCCCACAATTCAGGCTTTTTTCTTGCAATTCTGAGATTAAAAAAAAGTCAGGATTGTAATATATAAACTCGCAATTGCGAGAAAAAAAAGTAAAAAATGTGAAACTAAAAAGTAGCATTTTTTATTATGTGGCGGAACAAATTGCCAGAAAAAAGTCTCAGTTGTGTGAGATGAAAAAAGCGATTAGCTTTTTATTTTTTGTTATTCTGTGGTGGAAATTGGCTTCCATATGATACACAACTTTCATCTCCTCCTTCATTAATGAATAATTTTACTGACAAAATAGCTAGTTTCTGACTTGCTAACTAATATTGCATTCCAGTAAAACATACCTCTGATTTTTCATAGAATGACCACAGAAGACCAAAAAGGTGAATCACAATAGGTTTGCTTTAAAAACAACATAATCCAACAATTTCTCAGTGACTCATTGTCTGTGACTGCTTAGTTTGTGTAGCTTGCTGCCTCAGGTAAAAGAAAGACTTAATCATTAAACTAGAGCAAAGCTGTGTGAATTGTTCTACAGCTCAGTCTCTCACTCTGAAAGGCAGGAGCTATGGAAGCTTTGTCGAGGCTTGAAGATGCATGTTTGGAAATTCATCTTTGGGCAGCCATTACACCATCATTATCGAGTTTTGAGCATGCTTTAAGATTGTCTTGATTGCCAAGTCAAAATCCCATGTCAAAGTTTTTTTAATTACACTAAACAGGTGTTTCTAAGCAAGAGACAGATAACGAAATCATCATCCACATTTGCAAAACAATGAACGCAAAGCAACAGACTTGGCTGTCATTTAAAATGACTTTGCATAATTATGCATCTATTGAATAACTTTGCATAATAATTTATGTGTTAATGCTCCCCATGAGAATCTAAAGCATGGATCATAAACCTGAAAAACCGAGTGGGTTTGCGTGTAATTGCTGTCCATTCTCTTTAACCTGCACCAGTGACAGGTCAAATGCATTCAGACTGTAAAAGACACCCATGCACAATATAAAGCCACTCTCAATTTGTATATACAGAGAAAAAAAGACAAAAACAAACCATGTGATTAAATAAAACCGTGAAAATCGTATGTAACTGCATTTACACTAATGCCTAATGCGTGCATTTGATAATTTGACACACATGCAGCATTTTGTCTCGTCTGTTTACATTCGCTTAAGATGTAACTGACTGTGTTTACATTAATGACCCGCTAAGATGCACTAGGCTGACAACAGCAATATCTGGAATCTCTAGTTCCCTGTTTAGTAGTTTTCCTCACAAGTGTTCATGTGAATGCAACAGAATAGATTATTTTGCATCTCTTCAGAAATATCTTATCTTAAGGGGTCAGAAAAACATTAGCTTGAATGGTTGTATAACTGATTGATTACCATGCCGGGGAAATGAAGTGTAGAGGGGTCTGGTCCAGAAACAGGTGGAGTCTGGCCATCACACAAACTGGCCTCTTGGAAATACCCACACATTCCCAGACATGTGCTGTAGGAATTCCCATGAGCTCACAGAGTAATTATTTTATTTCAGATCATGTAACATGTAACAATACAGAATTTTGTACTTAATGCACTTTAAGGAGTAGTGCTGAGGTCCAACTAAAGACATACTGAAGTATGTATGATTGTGCTAAAGTGAAAGTATTGCAAGTATACTTTATAGGTTCACTTTAAATATCTTGCATTTAAAGAACATTATTATTCAAAGGTCATACAATCCTCATCAATAGTGACATTAAAACACATTTTAGGCTTAATATTAAGAAATGTGCACTGTGCACAAGTAGTACTCCAAATAAAGTTTAATTATAATTTTTATATCAGTCTCCAGCGATGTGTCAGTAATTATGTTAATAGTTTTGAACCATACTTTGTATGTAATAAATGTATTTTAAATATATTACTTTTTTACTAAGGTATAATTTGCCTAAAAATGAAAATGCTGTCATCATTTACTCACTCTTATTCACACAATGGCAAAAAAATAAATAAAATAAAATAAAATAAAAATAAAATAAATAAAAAATCATAAACAATTGGATACTAGTATTCAGACTTGCAAAATACAATTCACCTAAAAATAAAAATAGTATTATCAATTACTCACCTGCAATTACGTTAAAAAAAAAAAAAAATTTTACTCACACTCATTCGTGTACTGGTAAAAAACAACAACAACAACAACAAAAAACAATGCAAACAATCAGACACAAGTATTTAGAAAAATATAATTCACAAAAAAAATTTAAGATGCTATCACCTTAAATGATGTTATCATTTGCTCACACTCATGTCATTCCAGACCTGTATTGGATTGGAACACCATTAGAGTGAGTAAATTATGAAGTTTGGTTACACTTTATATTAGGTGGCCTTAACTACTATGTACTTACATAAAAAATAAGTACAATGTACTTATTGTGTTCATATTGTATTGTAAAACACTTTTGCTGCTATTGAGGTGGGATACGGGTAAGGTTAGGGCCAGGTTTGGTGGTATAGGTAGGTTTAAGGGTGGGTTAAGTTGTAAGGGATGGGTCAACAGTGTAATTTTAAATGTTAATACAAAAATTAATTACAGAAGTAATTACATGCAGGTATCTTAAAAATATATGTACAATGTAAAAACATGTATGTACACAATAAGTGCACTGTATCAAATGATTAGTTTCAATGTAAGTACATACTAGTTAAGGCCACTTAATATAAAGTGGGACCAAAATTTTTTTATACTCATTTGAGTCAGATGGGCAGATATCAGATACATAGATTTAGAGCCATGTTTAAGAAAATGGGCAAAATAGATGCAAAAAATAAAAAATATAAATCTGATTGTTTTTCAAAAACACTTTGTCACAATATAACTTTATTTTTTATTGTTTACTTTATCTCGCAGTTACCTGCTTTATTTTTTACTCTGGTGCAGAAACATGCTTCTGTACTGATCTGTACCAAATATCAAAAAAAATCCAAAAATCTTCTGAAAAAATCTAAATTGATTGACAGTGTAAATGCAGCCAATGAGACAAACTCAGCAGGCTCTGTTCATTGTGATCTAATTAGTGAAAACGTTCAGCAGCTCACAGTCAGATCAAACATATTCTCTCCTATTCTCAAATGCAGCACAGTATGAGTCTGAGCTGACCCTGTGGTCAGTAGGTCTGCACTTCTCTCCTCCAGTTTTTGGCAGACCCAAGGAGACCCGTGGGCTGAAGTGAGGTGTTCCAACCCCCTTCTGCCATGTCAATTCCAGCCTCTAGCCCTGGCCAACCAGTCAGAGCCCCGTGTTTGTCCGGGTGCCAACTTCTGAAGGTAAACAACATGCACTAGGGCGCAGAGGTCAGGCTGCCGGACCGTCTGGACAGAGGCGGCTTTTCCCCTAAAGACAGATCCTGTCAGGGGCTGAGGCTGGCCTGTCTGTAGCCCGCAGAGCTTCGAAACCCGCCTGTCACTGTGGCTGACATCACGTCAAGCGCTGGGCCTGCGGTTGTCATGGCGTAGTGCTGTTTCCTGTCTCAGACGCACATCTTAGAATTCCATAGTCGTATGCTGGTGTGTGTGAGGCTGGAGGATCTCGCTGCAATTTAAAGGCGTGCTGTCAGTGAACACTGGCGTAAATGCTGAACAGGCTGAGGCTTGAATACTGAGACTGCCAACATGAGAATATGTGTCTACACAATGACAAGAGGGTGTAAATTAATAAATGAGGCCTCACCTGCTGGAAAATCCAGATTAAGCTGCTAGCTGTCTTTCTGGAACGTGATAGCTGCTTTCTAGCAGGTCCAAACTGGTAGCCTTCTTGTTGACAAGAAGAAGGCTACCAGCTGGTCAAACCAGCTTCAAGTGGTCAAGCTGGTTTTTTAAAAACATGATGGCTGATTGATCAGCAAATGGCCAGTTAAAAATCAGCCTTGTCATTATTCAAAACACTGCTACCAGTTTAATCCACAGTGGGATCTGAATTGAAGATGTAAACGTTTCAGACTCTTGCATGTAAGCTTATCTGCTACATGATAAGTAGCCCCTTGCTCAGGTATAACTGATAGTGGAAAGAAAAAGAGGAAATGAGAGAGCTGTGTGTTCCCAGTCAAGGTTACAAATGAATGCATTTGTATAATGTGAAGCAAGTAGATCTGAGCAGAACTATAGTAGAGGAAAAAATAGAATGCAACTGTTCTGTAAATACCAGTTTTACCAGACAACAAGATGAAAGTTTTCAATAGACAAATGCCAGATTATTGCATGTAAACCTGCATGATTTTAATACATGATGACCACACTGGTTTACCATATACAAACAATCATTTACAGTTACTTTTTTCAAAACACATTTCTTGTGTTGTATTTTTATATTGCTATTTCTGAAATGAGCATGTCTGTGTTTTTCAGTCTATTCAAGTTTCGATGCTGTTTTGGAGAAACATCCAGCATGTATTGTACATAAGCTCTTTGTTACAGATATGACAGTATAATAATTCAAATACACGCCCAACAGTTTTACAGTAAAAGCTGCCATCTAGTTTGAAAAAGAAACTTTTACAATTTGACAGTTTACTTTTAGTTTATTTTGTTTCTGTCAAAAACTCAATACAATAGGCTGCAATTCGAAGATATTTTGCATTTGTCTGCCTTTTTATTATGTTGTTGTATTTTTGTTGTGGTGTTCAGTCAGGTTTTATTTTTTTTATTTTTGCCATAATTTATATTTTCCATAGTTTATTTTTGGCATATTTTACTTTTTATCAAATAAGACAATATGGAAAGCAGACAGGATGTGGGGGAGAGAGGGGGGTGGGATTGAAAAGACCACAACCTGGGACTTAAACCTGGGTGAATTTTTTGCGTTTATTGTAGGTTTAAATTTGTCATTTTATTGGTTTAAAGGAGCCTTTATAAAGTAATTTCAAAGTAATCAATAATGTTCTTTTGTTTTCCATGAAACAATGAGTAAAATAATCAGATTAAACTTTTTGAGTAACTTCCTAAATTCTATTAATCATAATACTTGCACTAGTTTTTGTGTTAACAGCAGTGTGAAATGACAGTGATATCTTTGGGCTTTGAATTAGTTTTATTCAATTTTAATATCTAAATGTTTGTGAGAATAAAAAATAAAAAGACCAATCTGCATATGCAGTAGACATTGCTCATGTTCATCTTTGGTAGCACTTTTGAAGGCATCTTGAGTAAAACAACTCTATATTTCACAAAGCACATGCAAAAGACCTAAACTGGAAGTGATGCGACCTGTTTTACTGAACACGAAAGTCTGTTGCACATAGAAGTACACCACATATGTGCAATAACCAAGCGCCAACAGCACAACGTTTGGATATGACGGCTATAGGATTCAATTCAATGCAGATATCATCGGATGAGATAATAAACTCTTGTGAGTGAAAAGCTCTTCTATGGTCACAGTTCTTCATTCACAGAGTATCAAGAATTGGATTTTTCGTACTCCAGCACAGTGTTACTGGCGGAAATGTGTGCAGTGCACTGAGTCATAGTATAATTCACCCTCTTTGACTCTTACCCTTTTGTGACTCCTCTTAGCCATCAATTAAACCGCCACCAACGCACGGTGCTCTTCAAAGTGCTGCAGAGAGACATTTGGACCAGCCGTGTAACTTGACATGACACCTGACGACCTGAGTGCAGACGGCAGATACTCTCGAGTGCTCGTGCACACGGTTTTGCGGGTTACGTCTCAATCAAACCAGGCGGAACTGAGAGCGTTTTCGTCTGAAAGGAGATTGCTGGGAATCTAAGGAGCCTGCCAGGTTCTCAAAGGTTTCGGGAGAAGTCTGAGGTCTTAAGCTGATTAGAATGCTTGTGAATCAGCTTAAAACAGAAGGGGAACAAGACAAGCACTCAGGCCCGACCTCTGCTGCTCCCTCTAGCTCTGCCTTTGTCCTGAAAAGCTCCGACATGGCGAGGCGCATGTTTGTGCAAGAGCTCACGGGCTCAAGCAGGCAGCTGGGTCACAATTGATAATTTATTAAAAAAAAGACTCCAAACAAGGTGAAGACATATAAAAGGAGGGAGGGAATTCTCATTTCGTTATTAAAGCAGTACAAGGCGGCAGATGTTTCTGCATATCCATGGAGGCTATTATGACAATCCCAGTGGAATTTTTTTTTAGCTTTCGTTGCTCTGTTCTGTTGTTCATGTATAAGTTCATATAATTGTGTCTTGACAAACATGAACAAGGTTTGTGATGTGATGTAAACTAAAACTATCAATGTACCATTTTCAGTAGCTCATCTGTTTTGGAAGTCGTGTAGCTTTTCCGGTAACAAGCAATATTTTTCAACGAGTCACAATGGTCCAACCAAATGCTTTATTGCAGTTTTTAATGTCTGAGTTGAGGGAATAATAACACATAATGCAGGAAAGTCTGCTTTTTTCATCTTAGTGAATTAATTAGTGAACTAAACAATCCGAATTATTCATTCTAGCAACTCCTAAATGATCCTCTCTCTCTCTTGTAACAGATGAATCAGTTCGTTCTCTCTCTTTGGAATATTTTTATTTGTTCTGGTGAACTGGTTCTTTTGGACAGTTCATGTGAATTAAAAAGAAACATCTATACTATGTTTTCGGTGGTTAATGGGATATTACATTTTGTAAATTTGTGTATTTGTGATACTCATTATAAATTAACCTGTTCAAGTTTGATGCTTTCACCATAAGTTGATTCATTCCAAACCCTCATTGTTTTTATTATAAATTAAATTCTAATTCTAAATTAAACGAAATAATTAGTTATAGATGAATAAATAAATAAAAACATTTATTTATTTATTTATCTTTTTCTTCACTAAGTCAGTTCTAGAGGAGACACATGGGAGATTGCTTGGGTTTTTTCTTTCAAGAAGAAACATCTGAGATGTAAGAGACTTGAGTCTTTGCGTTCCATTTAATCAGATATCAGTGATTTTTGTCTTCCTATACTGTTAAACTCAACATTGTTGCCACACAAATCTCAGCTTGTTGTATCACATCATGTTGTGTTGATATGCTAGAGTACCTTTTAATATTACATGGACAAAAAGTGTCTGCACGCTCATTCAGGTGATTAGATTGAACTATTCAGCTGATTTAATTCATCCTCTGTGTTTTTCGTTGTGTGTTTTGATAGCCGACAACATCACGACCATCACCAGAGACCATCGGCTCCATCCCGCCCTTCTGTAGGTCACATTTGCAGTGGCACTCTGGGAGCTGGAGCTGAGCTGAGCAGCTCTCTCCAGAAGTGAAGCATTGCTGCTTTCCTGTAGGTGGTGGACCACTTGGCAGAGGATGAGAAGTGGGTTTATTTCGCCTGCAGAGGGGGATAATTAAAATGCAGGCAAGCTGCGCCTGTTTCTCTTCTTAATTTAACCATAACGCTTGATACTAAATAATAACCCAGCTTTAAAAGAGGATACGTGTAACACATTCATGGCAGATTAATTAAATGTGCTTGTGGCTTGTTTTATGGCCTCCAGAGGTTTCGTGAACTTTGGCCGAACCTGATAACTTCAAAGTTTTGTACTTTGAGTGTAAGTTATCAGGTGAGCAGTATTTGGGCCGTTGACATGTTTGTGCTGAAGTGTGGCTCACAAAAACTAAGAACAGGAGGTGGCAAAAACTGCTAAAATTGCTTTGATTGCTTTACCAAAGGCAATGGCTGTTATGTGTCTTATTTTCCTGTTGTCTTTGAGCTCCTGAACTTCTGTGTGTGAGCTGGTTTTGTTTGAGAGAACAATCAGAGGCATTTACAGTTGGTTGGGTTACATCTTGTATCTGTCCCCAATAGGGATGCAACCATATTGAAATCTGTCTGTCTGATGCCGACGAGCTAATAAGCATATTTTTGTTATGACAATAGCTGGTATACTACTTTGTCTGAAAAATGCAGTAAGCAATAAAAAGTAATATAAGTCATTTTAAAAGCTACAAGTGAATTTAGGGATCAGTATGAAAAATACATATTCAGCTAGAGATTTGCTTTTAAAAGTGTTATTAATTAATTTATTAGTGTTTTTTTTCCCCAGGATTCTTTGATGAATAGAAACTTCAAACAATCAGCATTTATCTGAAATAGAAATCTCTTGTAATATAAATGTCTTTACTGTTATTTTTGATCAAATAAATGCAACTTTGCTGACTTAATTTCATTCAAATCTTAGTGGCCCCAGACTTTTGAATGGTAGTGAATATTGAGCTTCTCCGGTCTCAAACCATCTCCCAAGGACCTATCCATCTTGAATGCATCTTAGCAGTAAAAACGCATGAAGCACACAAGTGTAAACACTCCCAGTGATGTTTTAAGACAACGTAGGGTCAAACAGTTGTTAACTACAACAAAAGACAAGAACAACTTAAAAGAAACTGCATGGTGTAAATATAGACATCAAAGTCCTCTACTGTGTGCATTGGTCTTTCAGCTAAATTTAATGATTAGCATATTTGAACATACTCAAGTAGCCCCTTTGTACTTCCCACATAAATTCAGACTTGCAGTTGAAAGTCTTGTTTGAAAAGAAAGGAATGAGGAAAAAAAGGAAAATGGCCATTACATTTTTGAGTGACATCCATGTGCAGAGACTCTGAATATCTGCCAAGAGACTTAAAGAAGAGCCATTCAGTGTGGGATTTAGAAAAGAGCAACATAAAGTAGAAACATGTCCAGAGGTGCTGTGCTGTTTTGCACGTCACCTGTCCAGATTAGCTTTGGGATGAGGCCTCCCCGCTGTGCCAGCTGCACATTCAGAGGCTTTAGGGGACTTCCTGGAGTGTCAGTATCGCTGGTGAGGTGAGAGAGAGTGTGAGGGTGTTTTTCTGAGGAGACTGAGGCTGGCGCTTGTGTTTGTTAGTTTAAGGCATCTGTTCTGGATGTCAGGAAGAGACGAGCCTCTGGCACCTCATCCAGTCCCCAAGGCCACTACACTGCAGCAGGTCTCCACAGAAAGAAAGACAAGAAAGAAAACATATGAAGAGGGTTAGTGAGAGAGAGAGAGAGAGAGAGAGAGAGAGAGAGAGAGAGAGAAAGAAACACTGGAATTCTGTATTGATCATCGAAAGATTAGTATGTTTACTCAACTGCCCTGTCAATATTACACATCCCCTGAGCCACTGTGAAATAAAAACAGACGATAGGAATGTTTGCACATAGTCTTAAAAAAAAATTAATAAATAAAACAGACAAAGTGTTTACTGCCTTAAAAATTCAATTAGAAAGAATTTTGTTCATTGATAGTGCCGTTAATTTGCATCATTTTAAGCCCCAGTCCACTAAAGAAGTAATGCAAATCAGTAGAGTTGCACTATATACCAGTACTATATTGGTTATCAGGTGACATTAAAGAGTTTTTCATTTATCTTTATCAATTAATATGTGATATTTAAGTGCACATGCACATGCCTTATTATCTAACCATACTAAAGGCGTAGTTCACCCAAAAATTTACATTTTGTCATCATTTATTCACAAAATAGTTAACCAAACCGTTTTGGTGACCAATGAGATCAGCTGTTTAAAAAAAAAAAATTGAAATGACATGAGGGTGAGATGACATATGATAGAATTTTTATTTTGGGTGAACTCTTTGATTAAAAACTCTAATATATATTAACATTAATATATATATATATTAAATTTAATATTTAGCAAATCTCAAAATAAATATAAATATTGTACATTAGAAATATTTTTATTAGTAATTTTTGTTTTTATTTATTATTTTTAACATTCATTTAGACTAAATAGTATAGAATCAACAAATTATTAGTTACAGTCCATAATATGAAATTAATTAGCAGCGTATTAGTATCAGCCAGAATTGTAACATTGGTGCATCATTTTATAATTATTTGGTGATTATTTTCTAATGCACACAAACATTTAAAGTAGATATATGAATTCATATCTTTTTTAAAAAAGAAATTTTGTAGCTGACTAAGCACAATCTTTAATATGCCTAATTTGCACAGAAAGAAAGCATGTTTTTGCTGAAAAGACTGATAATGACTTACAGTAAATACTCAGCGTACCTCTATTATAGTGCATTTGGCATCTGGTTAAACTGGATTGTGAGTGTTTAAGGATTGTAATACTTTTTTTACGCCAAAATACCGAACACAAAAGTGACACAACTATTTAGTGAATTCACCCCGGAGTAGCTGGATCTCCAATAACAGATGTTTAAAGTCTTTTCCATTTTCTGTCATTCTGCTGAATGTTGTACCAACTGTGTTACATTCTCCCCAGAGCAGAGGCAGTTTCCTCAGTTTTTACGATTACCTTTACTCTTGATTGAGAATAGCTGAAGGGTAGAAAAGCGTATGTGATGTGTGTCTGTTACTCGCCCAGGCCACAGGAAACATGAAAATCTCAGTTTAGCCTGGAAGACACGTTCATGTTTCACACCAGATACTGTTGATCTCCCGTGCAGCAATTTCACTGCTTCCCCTCTTGCAGTTAGCCAAGCCCTGGGGCGCACCACAACACCACTGTCTCTCACACACATACACACACACCAAACCCCTTTCACATCTATTCAACAATTGTTCTTACTGCACACTGTCAGCTCAACAAACTAAAGACGAGCTGGAATCTCATTTTTGGCTTTTGTTGTCCACACAGAATAACAGTGTCAAAACTGTCAATCTCAGTGTTCTCATAAAAACGGTTTAGTTTTAAAAATGGCCGTCATTTTCTGGAATTAATATGAAAGGAGAAAAAGAAGCCTTTGAATTACTATATAAGAAATGTTCAGATAAGGCCATTATGTTGGCTCTTGATGGAAAGACGAAAAAGGGCAAATATAATTTTGTTTGCAGTTTACACAAGTTCCTCAATTATCAGCGTAGGGAACACAGCGCTAGGTTGGTGGGTAAGCATTGTGAATGAAATTGAAGCTGACTGCTCCAGGTTGGCTCACGGTGTGAGCGAGATTGATTCGCTCACGAGGACGCCTTCCTGGAAATGTTCTCCAAGTTATTTCTAAGGCACAACGTTTTAGCGATCAATGGCAATCCACGAAATTTTCCGTACGCTGCAGTAAGTTTGAAGAAGCCCCACCGAGCTCTTTCCTGTCATTCCCGCTGTTTCTTCAGTCCGTAACAATGGGTGTTACAGACACGTTGTGACAGAGCAAAACACAAACCGTTTCTTGGGCATGAGAGTGGCATCTCCAGTCGTTTCGCGTTCTCGGCCTCGTCGACGGGGTAGGCTGATGACCCGCTAAGAAATGAGATGTGCGTGGTATTTTCTGTCAGGTACTGATGCCCGTGGTCACCAGAGACTAATCTCGGGTGTCCTTTACCTTGTCAAATGTCAGAGATAAAATCTGTTGTGACGTAGAGTTCAAATCTGCAGGGACACGCATGCATATAACATGCGCAATCGCACGTCGTATCTTTGCTTGTCTTGTTAGTTTGTTGTGATTTATGTGTTGTGGAGTATGTTATGTTTGGAGAGTTACGACAGCCCATTTACTTCAGTTACAGATGGTGGATAGAACTTCAGTCGTAGCTTTTAAAATATTAACAGACCCACTGACAAAAATATTCGAATATATTCTACAATGTATATATATTATGATATATTTTTAAAATATATATTATATATATATTGAAACATTGTAATATCGTAAATATTGAAAGAAATTACACACACACACACACACACATACACACACATACATACAGTATGTATAATGTATTATAAAAGCTTTAAGTAAATTGTTACCCAATTAAAAAAAAAAAACAATTATGCCAAAATCATTGAATAGCTTTTTGATGTCTTGTAATTATGGTTTGTGTACATAATTTGATGAGTAGTACTTATCATATTTCCAAGCCACCCTCATAACATAAATTGTGTAATACTGTTAAGTGGCCTGTTCACTGGTGCTTGCATACTAATTATACTATAATATACAAATTATTGCCAGGTTTAGGGGGAAAAAAAAAAAAGCTGGTAGAGATGTTTATTGGCTAAATCTTAAATGTATTCTCAGTTGTATAAATCTGCACATGCGCTTTAAATAATGTAATATAATGGCAGAGTTTCATATTTAGTATTCCAGCTTGACGACTTGCTCTAATGAGGTGTTTATGATTGGTCAGGTATTTATGGTTGAATGTTTACAGCTCAGTGCCCCGTACCTTTTAAATCATCTGTGTGCACGATATCAAATATCTGACCTCCGCAAGTGACATATCAAATTAACGGCACCGTCCATGCGATCTTCGAGGAAATGATGCGTTATTATGATGCGTCACTGACAACTCATATAAACACATAAATCTCTCCCCTCTCACTTCCTACAGTCACGCTGCCCTAACAATTGCTTGTGTGAATAAAGCCGTACCCTTTGTTGTTTCAGAAGGGAGTAACTACAGGCTCTGATTTCAGCCTGATAGGCACACACTCCCCCTCAGACAATTAATATTTCACCTGATAGGCTAAAGGGACAGGCTTTGAAAACAGATTAGAATGGAGGCAATTTAAACATGCAAAATGAAACCATTTTACCTCAGCGCAAGTGTAAGTCATCTCGGGCCAGCTGTAAAGGCCAGACGGCGAGGCTCATTTCTCAGTTATAATAAAAGCGCCTCTTTTTGCAGCCTACTGTTTGTTCTCTTCCAGCCTCGGCCCTTTGTGAACTCGGCCTGCTCGTATTCATTCCCCAGAAGAATAGCGCTTGTGGTGTGCTATTTCATATCAGTGCTCAGGTATACTCAGAGTTGCCACCTTCACTTTAGATACCCTTGTTGTTTGTAAATATGTGAGATATGAGTGATGTGGGCTCTAATGAATTATTACCCTTCAAATGGCCCTTTGACCCGAAACTCCCGTGATTCCACTGCAGTGAAACTCAACCTCTTGGCCAAATTATTCTTGGAAGGACCCCTGGAGAGTGTGACTTTCTGCCCTCCTCGTTGCCAGAGAGAACTGGCCTTCGACATTCCTGAGCGTGAGAGTACAGTGTTCCACTGCGGCTGTCACAGCAAAACAAGCTCCAGGACGAC